>MU223814.1:0-12104 GCA_018584345.1 Thuja plicata | reverse complement strand
AGCTGGACTTTCTTAAAGTCCATATTCTCTTACATCCTCCCTTCCCTCTTTAAGGCCTTCATTAATGCCTTCATTAATAAAGATGCCTTAAGCCCATGTCTCTCTCATGCCTTATTAATGCCTTGGGTATTAATGACTCTTACATATTCATTTATGAGCCTCCTAGTTCATAAATAAACTTTGTCCCCCCTCTCTCTCTCCCATTCTTCTATAAATAGAAGCCTGTTTTGAGAGAAAATAAGCCTTCACCTTAGATCAAAAACACATTATTATGTTGTTGGATTACTCTTAGAATTATATTTCACTTCTTATTTCATGCTTTTTCATTGTTAAATAATCACATGCTAGAGCTAGAATACTTGTTTTTCATGTCTTTTAGTTTGTTTTTAGTTAAAAATCCTTCATGCTAGGTTGTATTTGTCACTGATTTGTAGCATATTCTGAGGGCTGATATGTTAATAATTATACTCCTCCTAGTTAGCAAGCAATAGGCCGATATTAGTGGTTTTTAATGTTTTAACTAACCATTTGAGCTAATGCAATGACCTATTGAGTGTTTGTGTCATTTTCAACAACTACCCATTTACAAACACACACTCAGCGCCAAGGAAGGGTAGATAAGAGAAATGATGGCTAGGCTAGAGTCGCACATGTGGACAAAGATACAAAATCATCTCATTCTGAAGATGCTAAAGGAGGAGAAGTTCTAGTTAATAAAATAGTCCTTCTGAGTGGTGAAAATGAACCTAAGCAAAGGAGGAGCTTGTTTCGCACTAGGTGCAGGTGTGAGAATAAGTGTTGTGATGTGATTATTGATAGCAGAAGTACTAACAATCTGGTGTCAGAAGAGATGTCACAAAGTTTAAGCTCAAGAGGCAAAAACACCCACATCCATACCAAATCGCCTAGTTTTAGGATAACCACAAGGTCATGGTTAGTGAACAGTGCCTAGTAAAGTTCAAGATTGGAAGGTATTATGATGAAGGACTATGTGATATCATACCTATGGATGCTTGTCATATATTTTTGGGAAGGTCGTGGTAGTTTCACAGGCATGTTGTAGATGATGGTCATGTGAATACCTATTCCCTAACAAAGGATGGAGTGCGACATAAGCTAAAACCATTGAACAATACAAAAGAAAAGGTTTCTAGTAATGCAAGACTAACTTTTGTCTATGAAAGAAAATTCCTAGAGGGTATGAAGCATGAGCATATGTGTTATGCTTTAATTCCAAAAGCTAGTAAGGAGGAAGTAGAATATGTGTCTATAGAAGTTGTAGATCTATTGAATGAGTTTTAGGATATTGTATCCGATAATGTACCTGATGGATTAGCACTAGTAAGGAAGATCAGTCATCAAATGGACTTGATCCCAAGAGACAGTTTGTCAAATAAGGCAACACATGGAATGACACCAGCAGAAAGTGAATAATTGAACAGAAAAGTGCAAGAGTTGTTGTAGAAGGGTTATATTCATGAGAGCTTGAGTCCATGTGTTGTACCAGTAGTATTAGCACCAAAGAAGAATGGAGAATGGAGGATGTGCATAGATTCTAGGGCTATCAAAAGATCACAATCAAGTAAATATTTCGATTGCCGTGGATGGATGATATTATAGACTATTTGAGTGGATTTGTGTACTTCACAAAGATAGGTCTGAAGAGTGGATATCACCAGATTCAGATCAGAGAAGGAGATGAATAAAAGACTACCTTCAAAACAAAGGAGGAACTTTTTGAGTGGTTGGTCATACCCTTTGGGCTAACCAATGCACCAAGCACTTTCATGTTGCTCGTGAATGAGGTCTTGAAAGAATTTATGGGTAGGTTCATCATTGTTTACCTAGATGATATCTTGATCTTTACTAAGACATTGGAGGAGCATCTAATGCATTTTCGTAGGGTTTTGGAGAAGTTGAGGGAAGAAAATTTGTTGATTAATTTGAAGAAGTGTAGTTTTGTGAAGGAGTCAATGTATCTGGGATTTTTAGTTTCAGTAGAAGGACTAAAAATGGAACCAGAGAAAGTGCAGGCTATCCTAGAATTGCCTACTCCAAGGAGTACTACTAAGGTAAGATCATTCCATGACTTGGCTAGCTTTTACAGGAAGTTTATCAGAAGTTTTAGCAGTATTTGTGGTCCCTTGACTGAAACAATGAGAGGGAATAGGAAAGATTTTAAGTGGACTAAAGGGGCTAAGAAGAGTTTTGAACTATTAAAACAAAAAGTTATAGAACAACCTGTTTTAGCACTTTCTGATTATAATAAGGTGTTTCAAGTAGACTGTGATGCTAGTGGTACTGGAATAGGAGCTGTTTTGAGCTAAGAAGGTAAACCTCTTTCATATTTTAGTGAGAAGTTAAATGATGCCAAGAGAAAATATTTTGTATATGATAAGAAATTTTATGCTATAATTCAGGCATTGAAGAAGTGGAGACACTATCTACTTCCTAAGGAGTTTGTTTTGTATGCTGATCATCAGGCTTTGCAATATTTGAATAGTCAAGGAAAATTGAATCAAAGACATTTGAAATGGGTTGAATTTTTGCAGAGTTACACATTTGTTTTGAAACACAGGAGTGGAAAGTCTAACAGAGTTGCAAATGCTCTTAGCAGAAGACAACTTTTGCTAATAGAGATGCAGATTGAGGTGCCATGGTTCAAGGAACTCAAGAGTTTGTATCTAGAGGATCCTAATTTTGGTGAAGCTTGGAAAGCTTGTACAGAACCTGTTACTCTAGGTAGAATGAAGTGGCTGGATTTAATCATTTAGGATGGAATGTTATTCAGAGGGAGCCAGTTGTGCATTGCACGAAGTTCTATGAGGGAGAATCTCATCAAGGAGAATCATAGCAGAGCATTGGCTAGACATTTTGGTTGAGATAAAACCCTTTCTCTGGTTAGCGAGAATTATTATTGGACACAATTGTAGCAAGATGTCAAGAAGTTTGTACAGAGTTGTAGAGTATGTCAAATGGAAAAAGGAGCAAAGTAGAATATAGGATTGTATCAGCCATTACCTGTAACAAAGAAGCCTTGGGAGGATATCTGTATGGACTTTGTTCATTGTTTACTAAGGACTCAGCGGGGACATGATTCAATTTTTATGGTGGTTGATAGGTTTTCAAATATGGCACATTTCATTCGCTGTAAGAAGAATAATGATGCTATTCATGTGGCTGAATTGTTTTTCAAAGAAGTGGTGAGACTACATGGTCTGCCAAAGAGTATAGTTTCAGATCGAGACACTAAGTTTGCTGGATATTTTTGGCTCACATTGTGGAAGAAGTTGAAGACAAACTTGAAGTTCAGCTCATCACATCATCCACAAATTGATGGATAGATAGAGGTGGTGAATAGGAGTTTGGGGAATTTTTTGAGATGTTTGGTTGGAGATAAGCCAATAGGCTAAGATTTGATTTTACCACTGGCATAATTTGCATACAATAATTTTGTCCACAGGAGCACTGGTAAATCACCATTCTATATTATATTTGGAAGTAGTCCCAGAAATGCTTCAGAGTTGAGGAAGATAGACAAAGGAGAGATAAGTAGTGCTGAAGCTGAGGATTTTGTAGAACATTTGAAGAACATACATGAGGAGCTGAGGAAGCACATTACCAAGATGAATGCATAGTATAAAGCTAAGGTAGATGAGAGAAGGACACATAAAGTATTTTAGGTTGGGGATAAAGTCATGGTTCATTTTCAGAAGGAACAATTTCCAGTTGGTACATATAAGAAGTTGAAAATGAAGAAGTTTGGGCCATGTAAGATACTGAGGAAGCATGATTCAGAAAATGCTTATGAGATAGAATTACCTACTGAGTTGAATATTTCACCAGTATTTAACATTGTAGATTTGACAGATTACCATGAAGGGGGTGTTGAAGGCAAGGTCATAGAAGCATAGTGGAGTATTCCAGCTACTACTTCAGCTACCAAGGAGATCGAAGATATACTAGATAGTCATGTTGGTAGAAGCACAAGGAATAGGACATATGGAGAATATTTGGTCAAATGGAGAGGATGACCTATAGAATATTCATCATGGCTGACAAAGGAGGAGGTTGACCATCTTGGTTTTCCTCTACACACTTGAGATGTGACAAGGTCACTTCTCAAACTACCCCGAGTGTCTAATGCAGGAACATCCTGGGTGTAAGGGCAATCTTGCATCACCCATAATATGTGTTTTCTATTCAATAAGGGCTATTTTGTACAAAGCTACTATTTTTGGAAACTTTCTATTTTTAGTAAGTTAGTCGTTTAAACCCAAAATGTTGTAATTTTTCAAGTGAAGGTTCATCTTAGTCATATAAGCATGCCAGTTAAATTCCATTGCGAAATCATCTGTATTGGCAAAGTTATTAAGGATTTACTATTGAGATTTTAGGGTGTGAAACCTTTGAGCTCAATTTTTAGGACCTTAGAGGCTCCGGATTAGTGTTGAACCCCTAGCTAAAAAGCACTTTATGTGTCATCCACTTTAGATCGCGCTCTCGCCTTTTTGAAAAGTGGTTATAATAGTCAATCGGAGCTATGGTTCAAAAGTTATGGCTTGCGGAATTTGGGCTACCTAATCTCATATTTTGTAAATATTTAAAGCTGACCCTTTTGTAATAAAAGTGAAATAATTAAATGCTAAGGGTAGTTGGCCTTAATGGCTAGATTTCTGGAACCTTCTCACGCAGTGGAAAATTGTCTATTTAAGGAAGGCTCGTAGTCTTTTCTAGGGCTATTCTGGGTGGTTATTTGAGGCTTTGTCCTACAGATTATTGCAAGGGATGCCCATGTGGCTTTTGATATTATAATTTCTTAAGTTTGTAATTCCACATTTTTGGAGCCAATAAGAAGCCAATTTTTTGTTCTTGCAAATTTCTGTTGTTTCTCTCTATTTCTATTGTGTACTTTTGGTATTAAGGGGAGTCCCCTTCATCAAGTGGTATCAAAGCAAGAAGTTCCTGAGTGTGTAGATAGATCACCGACTATGAGGTAGTTTGCACCATTACTGTGGTTAGGGTTTCAGTGATAAGTACGAAAATGCATCCACGAAGGGAGTGTGGTAGAAGAGCCAAAGGTGTGCCACCTAAGGTTAGAGCTCTCTAGAGACAAGTGCAAGCATTGCAGGAAGAGATTTGCAGATGCATGAATCTTTCCATAAAAGAGGAAAGTGAGGATGAAGTTGAAGTAGAAGGAGATTTTGATCAGGAAGGAAAAATTCTGAACGAAGAGGAGGAAAGGCTTTTCCGGGCCATTTCCAAGATCAAGAAAAGACCTAAGCTTGAGATTTTTTCACCTTTTTGAAAAATCTTAACCCAGAAGAGTTGATCGACTTTATTAATGAAATAGGAGAATATTTTGAGTATGAAGATATTTAGGATCCTAGTAGGGTCAAATTTGTGAAGGCTCGATTGAAGTGTCATGTGAAGATCTGGTGGTAGGAGATTCAGTTGGAGTGAAATAGAAGAGGAAAGGAGAAAATCACAAGATGGGATCGGATGGTGGATAAATTGAAGTGACAGTTCATTCCTATTTATTATGAGCTCATTCTACTAAACAAAATGCAAGGTTTCAAGCAAGCAGGAAAATCTGTCTGAGACTATACAAAGGAGTTCTATCAAATCCTCATCCGAACAGGCCATGTAGAAGCTGACAAGGAGAAAGTTGTCCATTACCTTAATGGGTTGAGACCAAGCATTTAGGAGGAGTTGAACCTAATCCAAATGAATAGTATTGAAGAGGCCTACCCATTTTCCCTAAAGGTAGAGGAAAAGTTTAACAATAAGTTTGAAACAGGCAAAGTGGAAGAGGTTGTAGTGGAAGATCTGGTGGACGATCTTATGGAGGCCAAAATGAAGATCATAAAAACAAGGATGAGGCCAGTAGTATTCAAGGTCAGAGGGGAAATAATTTTAATTAAAATAATATATATTAAAGAGGAAGAGGATGGGGAAAAGGATCAGGAAGAGGAGGCTTCCGTGGAACATCACTTTGGAGAAGAAGGTCATAGGGCATATGAATGTCCTAAGCACCAAGGAAGGGCAGATAGGAGAAATGGCAGCTAGGCTAGAGTTGTACATGTGGACGAAGATGGAAAATCATATCATTCTAAAGATGTTGAAGGAGGAGAATTCCTAGTTAATAGAAGAGTCCTGTTGAGTGGTGAAAATGAACCTGAGCAAAGGAGGAGCTTGTTTCGCACTAGGTGCAGGTGTGAGAATAAGTGTTGTGATGTGATTATTGATAGGAGAAGTACTGAAAATCTGGTGTCAGAAGAGACGGTCACAAAGTTGAAGCTCAAGAGGCAGAAACACCCACATCTATACCGAATCACATGGGTGTAGGATGACCACCTGGTCATGGTTAGTGAACAGTGCCTAGTAAATTTCTATTGATGGGACTTAGGTGACCGGGTCTGCCAACAGATGTAAGTTGTCACCATGTACCGGGGTACTAGCCAACTTTTCCTGCCAAGGTTATCTGGAGAAATGAGATTCCTCAGGCCTCCAAGAACCTAAGGGTTGGGTCTCAATGGTGTGGGGCTTAGTTGGGAGATGTGACTATTTTCAAGGGGGATAGCTGGTTTCTTCAACTCGTTCTCTCTGGGGATTCAAATAGGTGAAGTTTCTCTAAGCACATTTACACTTAGCAAATAAATTGAAAAAAATCTTGCAGGGTTAGAAGAACTTCATCTACCTATAGTTATACTTAACATTCAAAACATCAACAATACTCTAACACACTATACTAAATACCAAAGAAACATACAACCATCATTTCATATTTCATCAGTAGCAAGGGAAAGGAGGTCATTAATCTACTTTAAGTGTTAGAGCAAAGGACATGAAGAACATAAAGCATAAAATACCATCAATCTAGAAGACAGAATGCTAACAATATCATTGCAAGAAATCCCCCTTCTTCATTAACATTTCTTCCAACAAGCACTGGCGCATGGTACAATGGTGGCTCCCAGGGAGCATCTAACTACTGAAAGCGTAAAGACTAAGGAGCATTGAGCTCTGCCACTAAGAAATGAAAATACTACTTTTCTATTACTATGGACTATAAAATCATCAATTTCACCGACCCTTGGAATGGGGCCGAACTTACTATTTATACACATTTACATCTAACCCTTACTTATGTTACACTGTACAATAGAATATATTATTCAGTGGCCAGTACTACCTGCGCCACTCTATAAAAGACCTAGAGATAGAATAGGCCTGTCATGTCAGAAGAAAATATTGATAAGTGAAGTAGAAGAATTGGCCTTGAGAAGGGAGCTAAGAAGAAAAAAGAAGAAAAATGACCCACTGGGGATCGAGGCTACATGCCTCATAAATGGGAAAAGTGGTGCCCTATCTCCGATGTGCCAGGTGTAACATTAAAGTGGCACCTTGGGAGGATCATATGTCAGAAAACCTCTTGTCAATTTCACGTTCCTTGATGTAGTCATCTGCCCTCTGACAACCTTTGAAAACCCTTATTAACCGCTACCCACTTTCTGGAAAACTTTATTAACTTCTTTGAAAATGACCGATTGGCCTTGGGGACCAGGACATGGATCACTGAAAGAATACAAAATATAGGATATGGAACTCCGAGATCTAAGAACTTATGTTTCAAAAGAATAAAGAATACAAAAACACTTGGGTTTTCTCCGGCCCCCGGAGAAAGCTTTATTGTTGCTTATTACCATTGAAGGTCTAGAGGAGACGGGAGATTCCATCTTCATCAACTTCTTTAAGGCCAACCCACCGGTACTTAGCCACCTTAATTTGTTCCCCCAGGTCTGGAATATTTCCCTTAAAATCATCGGCCATCTTCACCGCATCATGACCACTGAGTACCATACAAGCTATTCTCATTATTTGAGAGTCGTCTACTCCCTCCAGAGATTGATACCTTGAATCCATTAGCTCGTCAAACTTCCCCAAGACATACTCCTCTGGTGTGCATGTGTTGGTGCTAAATGGGTCAGCTCCGGAGACCTTCATAACAAAAGACTTGTATAAATTAAAAGAATATTGTACTATATTGATCTTCTCCTATAGAGTCCCTACCAGTTGCTTGATTACCCCCAATGTGAGGTCAAGTCTGGAGTGTTGGGTCTTCACAAAATCAAATGACTCTTCTCCCAAAATCCTAGATTCAGAGACAATCTCCTCTGTGAGGCCGATTAGTTCTTCAAACTCAACTTTCCATGCCTCATAATTTTCAATATCCCCCTACCATATGTTGATGATGGTCTCAACCTAGTGTAAGATGTGGCAGGCAACATATAAATCTGGAAGGGTGGATATTAGGAAACGCCAGACATTTCCTACTTGTACGACAACCCATTCATCGATCGCTTGGGCTTTCTTCTTCATCACCCATAGTGAATCTACATCACTTTATGGAAGTGGTATATCTGATGTAGAGGCCCTTGAAAGAATAACACTGATAGGCCAGGCTAGGTTAGTTAGCAACCCCATAACGTTTGCATTTTTCTCCTTTTCTACTTTGAGCTTTTAAGCTTCCTTTTCATAACGAGCTTCCACTATCCTATCCGCCTCTTTTAACAGGTCTACTTCACCCTATTTTCCCCTCTTCCCCAATGACACTTCCATGATACTATAGTCTCTGGCCTCTGCCATCGCTTTGTCCACGTCTGGGGAAGGTGTCACTATAACTGTGACTGTCTCTCCGCCCGGTTCAATCTAAATGGTGTGGACTATCTGGGCTTTCTTAGCCTTTGGTGGATTCTAGGCCTAGGCCATCATCTCTTCTAATTAAAGGTGGGCCTGGGGCATTGCTAGAGGTGCCTTTCTCTTTCAGGTTTCTATTAACCATGGGGGCGGTAGGGGTAGCTTAGTAGCCAAAATGTGTTCCTGTGACTTTTACCTAATATCTTGCTATGCCCCTTCATCAGGATGAGCCTCCTCCGATTCCTTTCTTGTGTCTCCTGGTTCACTAGTGACATTTCCTTCAGTGACACCTATGTCCTCTGCCCTGGTGTCTGCATCTTTGGCCATGTCTTGGTCTTCATTTGTCACCCTGTGGTTTTCTTTTTCTTGTTGTTCCTTTTCTTCCTCAGCCTGTATTGCTAGGATGTCCTCTTCCATTGGTACATCTTTTGGTAATGGGGGAGGTAATGAGCCAAGATTCTGTGTTTGAGCCACAGTGATTACCTCCCCAAATCTCAACTCTGGGAGTAGCACTTGGAACACAGCAGCTTGGGTTACAGTTGTTCTCGAAGGTCCGGTCCCCCAGCTGATGTCATTTGTTCACTTTGCTTTTGTTGGTCCATTCCCATGTCCTATATCTCAAGGACTTTGAAGGTGATTTCTTGTTCTGCCTCCTCCTCTTTTTCTTGCTCCTCCTGTTCTACCTGCTCCTCCTGTTCCTAGGTAGGTTCTTGTTCTGGAGCTTCTTCTTTTTCTGGGATTTCAGCCCCCGGCTACTCAATGTCCCCCTGTAAATTCTCGAACTCGTCGATTGTAAAAACATCATCAAATTCATCCTGCAAGGAAGGATTGGCAAGGACATGAGCAAGCTCTGGTTCCCTCTCTGGCTTCAAGGAGTCAAAAAAAAGGATTTCAACTTGCGGTATCTGAGGCATCCCCAGCTCTAGCTCCTTTTTAGGCTTTGAATTAAGCCTCTTCTTCCTCCTGGTGACTAAAGGTGGCATGCTTCCCTTAGGACCTATTCTTCCTCTGGATCTACCCCTGTTGCCTTCACCATTTGTGTTGCTAGTGAAGGGGAAGAAGACGGACAAATGGGTCTGGTCATGAGCACCAAAGTTTCCAACCGTGTGATTATTCTATATTTCATCTGCTGGGAGGCCGCCAGCAACTATTTTAGTTGTTCCTTAATGGGGGTCTCCTATGGAGCTGGGGTTTTATTATCCCTTTTCCCCTATCTTCTCTTTGTGAAGAAGTTCTGGCTCTCGAGGTCAATTTTTGCACTGGCTCGGCTACCCTGTGGACACTCTCGGGGCACACCTTCTTAAAGTAAGTGTGGCTCCATTTGACCACATTGTAGGTGAACTCTTCAATGGTGGGCCCCTCCTGGGCATTCTAGTCCACTGGTGGGAGGGCCAACTTATCAATCCCCTTTGCTTTGTACTAGGGATCTATTATCGATTCAAAGTCTGAGAAGTCATCTAGAAATCTTTGGAGCTATAACCTTTTCATCATTCCCATGGTCATCCAGACGTAATGCCAGCTCCAGACTTCCATGTCATCCTAGAAGTCTTCCATGTGGTATTGGCGGGGCTCTAAGGTCCGAGGAAGTGCCGATGCAATTTTTCCGTGTAGATCAAAATTCTTCCGCGGCCAAACTGCACAAGTAATTCTCACAAGTAATTGGGAATGGGATGTTTGTCGCCTTCTTCAAGGCGTAGAAACCATGTAGCTCCATTATTTATCTGCAATATTCTAAAAGAATTATCTTGTTCCCATAATGCTTGGGTAACAAGTAAGGTTTCCTAGAGAATTCAATTACCTTTATGTATGTATGTTGTTGGAACTGTATATAATAATGGTCGTAACTTCTGACCAGATTCATCGCCTCTCTGGAGAGGCAATATCCTACATCTCAGGTAGGTGTAAGCAGGTTGTAATAGATAAAGGCATCATTCACCTGGTAGAAACTAGCCTCCCATTGGATTTGTGAGAAATAGTCCCAAGGAGCCTTCTGACCTGGGCCAATCGCGAGTATGCCCAATGTAAGTAATCGTTGGTGGCGGGCCATTGTTGCGCCAGGGCCCAGAGAACATAATAAGTCATATGAAATTTCTTCTTTTGAACCACCTGTAGAAATTGAGAATCTACATGGTTGGAGATGATGGTGGCCCAATCAAAATATTCTCCCTTGGTGGAGATGCTAAACAGAAAATAGTACATCCATGCTAAGAATTCTTGGGCATGGGGTTGCTTGAAGTCTTGGGATAGTGCTATTATCCCCATCTAGATACTTTCCTTAAATTCAGACCAGGGGAGTTCTAGCTTCATTCTCTTGGGATCCCTCTTTAGGGTCTTGAGCCAGTGTGGTTATTCATGTATATCCAGGCTGCTTCCTCCAACTGTTTGAACTGCGCTAAGGCATCTTCTCTAGTAACCATAGTTGGTTTGTCAAATTGAGGGATCCCCAATCCCATCTATAAATTAGCGACGTCGAGAGACACCATAGGGGTAGGATACCCGGTGGATTCTGGGGCTACGAGCATGACGGCCTGGACAGAAGAGTTGTAATGTGCTGCAAGTGTGAGGATTAACTCTAGAGACTGCACTGAGCATGGAAAATAGGTAGCCTTGAGGATCTTGGAATCCCCAATGTTGATCGCTAGTGCATCCCCGGCTTGCCACTAAATGTACATTATTTTCACCAAGGCCTGCATTTTGGCCCACATCCTGACACTAGTGTCGGTAATGAATTATACTTTGGAATCAATCTTTGACCCAACGGTGCTATCTTTCATGTATTTCATACTAAGGGGCAATTTTTCAAAGGCCCTCTCCATTTTGGATTTTACGGCTGCCCTGGTGACCGCTGTGGAAGGAAGTTTGATGCAGGAGCATCCTGGGTGTAAGGGCAATCTTGCATCACCCAAAAATATTTGTGTTTTCTTTTCAATAAGGGCTACCTTGTGCAGAGCTGCTATTTATGGAAAGTTGTTAGTTTTAGTAAGTTGGCCATACGATCTCAGAATGTTCTGATTTTCAATGTGGAGGTTCATTTCAGTCATATCAGCCTGCCAGTAAAGTTTCATGGCTAGATCAGGTCTAGTTTTGAAGATATTGAAAATTTTCGGTATTGAAAACAGGGTACAGAAACTTCGAGCTCAGTTTTGAAGGCTTTAGAGGCCCCGGATGAGGTCGAAACTTGGGCTCAATGATGCTTGCATCATTCACTTGTTGTAGAGCGCTTCGTGGCATTTCCGAAATGGGGTTATAATAGTCATTTGGGTCAACTGGTGATGCTTTATGGTCTCCGGAAGTTGGGCCACCTGAAATAGCAGAAAATAATTTTTCCTTCAAAATTTTCGGGTTTCAAAAGTTATTTTGAGCCGACTTTGATGTATTAAAATGAAAAATAAAATAATTCTAAG
>MU223813.1:3121330-3145885 GCA_018584345.1 Thuja plicata | reverse complement strand
AATTTAGGTTTGTAACACAAATATCGAGGGAATCCATTTGATTTCATTCAATTTGGTTGAATATTTAATAGTTTATTGAGTTATGAAGTGACATTAATTATAATTTGGATATAGGTTCACTTGGATCGCTCTAACTCTATCTCTATACATTGAAATTCATTTATTCGTTTTTTGATAGAAAGGTAGCATAAATACCTATTTACTAGATATTTTTCATAATTTTTTCCCCTAATTTACTATTTTTCCAGAAGCCTCAAACGGAGAAGTCGCTAAATGGTCAGACAACCTATGTTTAGTAAAACTTAAAAAGAAAAGTCTTAATAAACTCAATATATATATAACTCATAATCATTGGAAAGATTTCTCGGTGTATTATCATCCTATATTTGGGTTTTCCAAATGAATTTATTTGATCTCACAAAAAGTTAATGTCAAAGTGATTTTTTGTCAACATTTTGATGGGTTCAAAGGAGACTCAATTATAGGTGTGAGTGAGGAGTAGAGGGATTATACCAAAGGGATTTTGATCCAAGGGGATTTTATCTATCCATTTTGATTTTACTCCTTCAAATGGGACCTCTCAAGGCTTAAATCAACATATTTTCTTAAAAATCTACAATTTCAGCAAAAATCAGGATGTTCAAAAGAGTGGGACACACTATTGTAGGACCACCCATTAGCAAAATATAGGTAATACACAATATAAATCAAACATAGAACTTTTGGATTCCACATTACACTCCCTCAATCATCACGACTATTCAACTGCTCTGTCTCACTATATCACTATCTTTGTATGTCTTCAAACATCTTTATTTTTCATCTTTGAAGTCCAAAACTCAAGAAACCTTAACTAAAGGTATATTATACCTCAATATATCTTCCTCTAATCATGCATGTCTTTATTCATCATATGTAGTGTTTACTGCCCAAAACTATACTCGTGTACCTTGTAAACTACTTTTTGGACTTAGTCGTTTTTGCAAGCCTTAACTCTAAAATTGTGTTTCACTCTAAGAGATCATTCATAAATGATGTTTTTCCATTAATGAAAACCCTAAAGTGTTCCCATAAATAAAAACCCTAATGTGTTCATGAACACTCTTGAATGAGCCACTTGCCAACATAATATCCCTTTGGCATTAATGGCAACACTTAGCGAAAAATGCCTTGTTCAAGTCATCCAATGCATTGTTCATACTGATTGTCAAAGTCATCCAATGGCTTGTTCAAGTTCTTTGTAGTTTCCTTTCCTTGACAAGTAAGAGGTATAGGTAGAAGTTTGTATACGGTATCAACTGCTCTTTCCATTACCCTTTATGTTTTCTTAACGTTCTACTCAGATCTCTCTTTTACTTTGGCAAAGGCTATGTAAGATAGCTTCATCAACTCATCCTCATCCATGCTCTCAATCTTAGTGCTCATATTTTTATCTCCACTTTCCAACAATAAAGATAAAGAAATAGATACTTGAGTTTCTTGTTTTACTTCAACTTTATTTACTTTTTCCTCTGCTACCTCAGGTTCACTCTCTTTGTATTTTCCTTTTCTGCCACTTTTAGATCAATACTTCCTCCAATATCTGTTACATTTTCAGTATCCATTTCAAAAGGGTCAGTAGCATATTTTTAAGTGTCTAAAGACACAGGCACACTAGTAACAAAGAAATATGGCTTCTTTATTGTACTGACAAATTGGCTATCATCTTCAACTTCTTATGTATCAAATTTTTCTTCAACTACCCTTGATGACTCACCTCTTAGAATAGATTTAGGATTAGATATACTTTCAATAGTGGTTTTATAGCATTCAATATACTTTCCATCTCTTTAATAGAAAAATGTAACATATATTCAATGGATTGTATTCTAATTATTTCATTTTCAATTTGTGCTGACTATTTTCTTATCTATATTTTCCCATATAGATCCTCAATTATAGTGCCTTCAACTTCTAATAAGTTCTTCTTAAAAATAAGTAAATGATTGATGACATAGTCCTAAATCAGGAGTTGGTCAAATGCACCATTCCTCTAGTAGTATCTAGTAAATGAAATAATCTTTCCTTGGTCAATGATCCTCTTCTCTAGTATCATCAAATCAGGTTTCCAGAGTTTTTTCACCTCTGTTTCATGCTCTTCTCTTCCACTTTCTTCTCCTCTTCATTCTCCTTTACAACTTTTGACCTCTGTTTCTTAGCTAGAGAGTCTTGTTTAGTTGATCTAGTGTTTCTCTTAGGTAATTCCTTCGGGTTCTCTTCATGAAATCTCCCCTTTGGTGGTGTAGGTGTGGTTTCTAGTACATTAACTATAATATGAGGTGAAATAATAACATTCTCTATCTCTGGAGGTGGAACGGCTATAGGAGCAATGCTCACCAACCCAGAAAAACCTTGTATCATCTTCTTCCTTACATCTTTCAACTCCTCCTTTTTAATACCAACCTTGGTTGCTAGATTGTCTACCATATTGTATACTTTTCTCTTCCTTTTTGATCAATTCGGTTCTTCCATTATCTTCACAAACTTCTCTTCATAAGTGCCCCATCTTTCTTCGGATGGATCAATCTCTGAGTATAATACATGGTCATCTTGCATAGTCAAAACCTCAGGACTAACTTCATATCTAAGAAGATAACACCATTTCATTCTAGGTTGTACTGCTTCAAAGAAAATACAATTAGTTTCAACCATGAAACAAATTGTATCTCTATACTTCTCTACCAAAGCCTCAGGTATCCTCATTCTTTCTCTCATCTAAATTCGAATGGGTTTGTTGTCCTTCCAAGATTTAGGGTGCATACGAGGAAATTTGTCTACTATGTGGATGTACATGTGTATCGATAATAATCCAAACCTTAATTCCTTCAACTTATCCTTCTTTATCTACTTCAAATTATCCAAAAATTATTGTGCAAGTATTTTGTAAATATTGTATTTGATGTTTCTGTTTACCATTCTATATGCCATCATGATTAGTCCAATGGATACCAAGTTAGGTAAGCTTCTATAGTGTAATTTATATCTAATAATCATGGAAACTAATATAACTTCTTGCTAAAAGATGTCGGATATGATCATCGCCCTCTTATCCCATCTTGAATGGGTTAGGGTTTCCACATGTTTCTTTGTGTTCTTCTCTATGATAGGGATAATACCAGAGTTATCCAAACCTGTTATATCATGAATCAAATCATTGTATATCTTCACTAGAATATCTCCAATCCAAGTGAACGTGTCATGTACTCTACTCAAAATGATTTTGATCCATTCCTCTTCATCAAATTCATAGATTTTTCATCATTCATATGAAACTGATATTTTCAAGATGTGTGAACTCATCTTTCCATTTTCCATCTACTCCAACCATGTCCTTCATCTAATTATAGATCTCAAAGTCTCCTAGAGACTCATACTTATAGTCAATGTAAGCCCTAATGTCTTCAATATGTAGAATGTCATAAGGTGTTTATAAAAACACACCTTTGGGATCATCTTTGGTGGATTTAAATAGATGTTTCTTAAATTTGTATCTAGGCCATTCGACGACATTGAAAGTCAATGGATTATCCATAACAAAAGTTTGCAAATAATCAAAAATATGTCTTCTTTGACGAGTCTTTGAATTTATGCTTCGTTCAATCACACAACGCAGTTGCTTCTTTGTTCTTCTTTCTCAAATCGTTGTTCTTCTTTATCTCTACTTCTTCGAATGATTATTAGATAAGTTCCTTTGATTGGCCTTATACTTCACTTTGTAAAGAAATGACACAATTCCCAATAAACTCATCTCTGCACTTGATCCAATCAACTAACAATCTTGTGATCATAGGATATAGACTATAAATTTATGTGATCATAGGTATATGTTCTATAGTTTCTCTAAATACTCTTCATTAAGCTTGCAAAATCTTAATCTCCATAATTAGGGACTGGATAAATTTTTTTGATGTTTCTTTCCAATGCTCCCCCTAAGGCCATGTTGGGCCATCTAGGTCAATGTAGCAATGTTAGCATCAGACAAAGACTTATTAAGCATCTAGTGACTATCCCTGAAACTTTCCCTCACTTGGTTCTTTTACCTTCGATGCCTTATCATTGTTCATATCTCTCACTTTGCTTAAATCAATGTTAAATTCCTCTGCAATACTCTTAGAATCACCAATATCCTTCTTTACATCAATAGGTGGAGGTCCACTTCTGTTCTCAGTTCTATTCTATCTGCAAAAATTTGGTATGTGTCCTAGATTATGACATTTTTAGCATGTAGGAGATGGTCTAGATTCTAGTTAATCTGCAACTTAAAATTCTTTTTGATGTAACCAAAGTTATTATATTTGTAACATGTGATTTTAGCAGTTGTTCCTTCTCTATTGTAATCTTTCTTGGTTCTAGATTGATCAAGATTCCTGCATTCTACCTTTTTGTGTCCATGTGCATGACAATTGAAACAATAGAAAAATTGATTTGTAAGGAACTTTACCGTTGTAGTTTCTCTTCATGTGTCCATTCTTGTTGCATCCAAAGCATCTACTGCTCAAAGGTCTAATCTTTTTTGTAGGTTCTTCAAGAGTAAGACTTTCTTCGTCAGTTGTTACTTCAAAATTTTCTTCCTGAGTCTTTGAATATGTAGCTTCATTGAAGCCAACTCTAGTCATGTATCCTTTAGGTTTATGTCTATCTCTTTGCTCATGAATCTTATCAGTCCTCATATGAATTTTTTCAATATATTTCTTAGACTCAACAAGTTCTCCCTTTATGATTTGATTGCATTTCTCTAATTCCAGATATTTGATCTTAGAGTCATCCAGTTCAATCTACATTTTTTCCATCTAAGTATTAGCACCGTTTAAGGTTTATTCAATTTTGTTTCTATCATTATATATTTTTTGAGTCTCCTTAACCACCTTAAAGGAAGTATTTTCATGATCAAGATTCAAAGTATCTTCTTTTGTAAAAAATGGTTTTATCTGATGTGTAGTATCACTGGCTGAATCTTCTTTTATCTTATCCATAAGATCTTGTGTCTGACTTTTGGATAGTTCAAGTTGTTCCTTTAGATTCTTGATGAAACCCCCTGCTCTTCTCAAATTGAGTTTAAAGTCACCATTTTTTACTTTATCCTTATCAAGGTCTTCAAGTGTTGCTTCAAAGTTTTCTTCCAAACTTTCAGAATCCATCTTGGTCTCCCTTAAGCTTTTCAACTTTCTCTCCAAGGGCCAATAGTTCTGATACTAATTGTTAGGATTAAGTAATACCGCGAGGGGTTGAATCAGTATTACAAAACTTTAAAATTAAACATATCAATTTCAAGATGAACAAGATAATTGCATAAATGAAAATAAGATAAATACAAAACAAACAACTCATAACACCATGAATTTGTTCTCGAGGAAACCCTATCCAACGGAGAGAAAAAAACCCAGATTGGGATGGAACCCACAAATATGCACTACAAGTATATTGTCCATGTTAGGAGACCTAGCCCGATTAGGATTTGAATATTACATTAGTACTTTTCCTTGTTAAAGAAATACAAAAGCCTATTAAAGGTATACATTGAGCTCACTCCTCATACAATCATAAATATGTCTCTATTACAATGTTTTATCATAATGAACATAAAAAAATCTTCTATGCTTAGTTAGTTCCATTTTGTATCTTGCATCATCATCTGTATGATTCTGACATCACCATGCATCCATTCATCTATTCACATACATATCATACTTTTCTTCTCAAAATATCTCCATATATATACATTATTACATACACAATCGGCTCCAAAATACTTTACAAAATGGAACCAACGCTTATAAAAAAAATAAATACAAGGTTGACGATCATACATTACCAAATATAGGTAATACACAATCCAAATCCAACATAGCACATTTGGATTCCACATTACACTCCCCCAATCATCGCGACCATTTAATTGCTCTATCTCACTATCTTCGTATGTGTTCAAACATCTGTGTCTCTCATTTCTAAGCTCCAAAATGTAAGAGACCATAACTGAAGCTCTATTTTACCTAAAAATAGCTTTGTCTAAGATTACATGTCTTCATTCATCATATACAGTGTTTGTTTCCCTAAACTGTATTCTTGTACCCTGTAAATTGCTATCTAGACTTAGTCATTTTTGCAAGCCTTAACTCCAAAACTGTGTTTCACTCTAAGCGATCATTCATAACTGATATGTTTCCATAAATGACATCCCTAAATGAGCCACTTTCCAATGTATTTTTCATGGTAAGCCTCAAAAGAATAAACTATATGGTGTGAAATTTTGGTCAAATCCTCCATATAAATATTATGCTAACCATTAACAATGCCATATATCATATTTATCATCTTGAATCTACTAAATTAAGATTATAAACTCATTAATTAATTGATCTATTAGGAGCACTTAATGATCCGCTGAATTGTACCATTGTTCTTCTTTAAAAAGTAGAAAACTGATACATGAAGCATCATAAATTAATATTTTGATATCACCCACTACTGTGAACTAGGTTGTTTGACCAAAACTAAAGCTCCTCCTAGGTTCAATGATATAAAATCTATTATACATGTCCGTTCACAATCGTATAACAAACTCTATAACCTGTCCATGCTCTATCATACTTAGCTAAATTTACAGCGTGACCTTCAGTATCACAAAAATATGACAAGTGAGCTTCAGTATCATGTATCATTTCCATCAATGAAAACATACATGATATCAAGAGAAGTGTCTCTTTACAACAAGATTGCATCATTTGACTGGATAAACTTTAAGCTCAGAAAGTGTGAAAACTCACTAATGATTGATATTTTAAATTCTTTTTGCATTTCTATAGAAAACTCATTACACAATTTTTCTTCTCCACCAAATATGATTTCATTAGTATATACTTCAACCATTAGTTATTTGTCATCTTCTATTTTAAAATAGAGATTATTTTTAGTGATGAGCCTCTTAAAAGGCCATCTTTTCAAATGTTTCGTACTTTCTTTTTCAGAAGTTTGCTTACAAAACAGATACTTTAAACTTATGGTTTTATATGTATATTTTATATATGTAAATACATAAGTAGGTAAATGAATGGTAAGAACATGGTGTATTTTCTTGGAATTGATGGGTAGAAGTTGTAGGATATAAGTAGTTGCATTGTAATGAATAATCCTATTTCCTATGCTATGTTTATGGGTAGTCTCCTTCATGTAGCCAAATGTCGTGCAAGAGTATCAAATGGAAACTAACACTTCTTTCCTAGTATTAAATGATAAAATATATATATGTATCGGAAGTTGTGTATGCTAACCATTTTGTAGGGATCATGTCATGGTGCATTCAAGAATAGCAGCGTGGTGTTGAAGGAGTCAATGATAGTCATTGCTGCAAAAGCGCCATCATGTCAAGGAATTAAGAAAGCGGTTGAAGAAGGGTGTGCCGCAAGACTTTCGCGGAGGAACAAGTCAATTCAGTTCCTGAGCAAGAACAGTGTGCGGATCTAGAGGCACCACATGCTATATTTTGGGAATGACTTATAGACTTACTCTTTCTGTTCGATATTTTTTGTTATGAGCATTATGTATCGATTAGTGATCCTCATTAATGAAGTGATCCTAGATTTAGGGAGTAGGGTAGTTTCTCTTTAAATAAGCAAAATTTTGTAACTCTTGAGAGAGTCGAGTTAGTTGATATATTTTATGGAATAAAAGTTGATATTGTAACACTGTTTTACTTTCCAAGTACATTTTCTCCATGAATGAATAGAGTGCATACTTTGAGTTTCAGTCTCTTATCTTTATTGCTTTTATATTCACTCATCCAAGGGGGCCCACTTGGTGAGTGAATCACTTTGTTATATTAGAATTTATTTCCTTGTTCATTAAGAAGTAATTAGAACTCTATTGTTCCTGCAGCCACTGGTAATATAACTGGTGTATTGTTCCTGTAGCATAGGCGAGTAGAGAAACTCCTATTCGTGATTACTATTTTCTTAGAGTAAATACATTTACTTGAGATAGTATATATTGCCGAAGCTTAATGTATTTGAATTCCATAGCATTATCCATGAGAATCAAGAAGGTTTGAAGCATATACTTTGAAAATACCATTCCAAATTTACGTCCATGGTCGATAATTAAAGGGTAAAAGTACAAGCCTGTGTCACACTTTTACAAAGGAAGAGGACCACAACATGCAAAACTGTTAAACTTTAATGACATAAAAGTGGCATTTGTGTTTAGAATTTGAAAATGATGTAAACTAATGAAATGTGTAAAATTGGATGTAGTTTATGCCTATAATTTTTTAATTTTTTTTTGAATAAGCATTGACCTAGTTTTTTAATTTTTGAAGTCCATTTTTAATTTCTCAAAAAATGCTGAAAATGGAGGGTCTAGTTCCCTCCAACTAAATATATGCAAATAACCTTTTTTTCCTCTAATTTTAGAATATGTTTTAGATGACCTGTACAGCTAGTGCATAAAAAAATAAATATTGGTTTTTGATATATATTTTGTCTGTTATAACTATTCAAAGTTAGAGTTACCTAAAATTAATAGTTTTTTTCTCCCTCGACATTTTCCCTAGCAAATCTAAACCAAATACAAAACAAATTACATATTCTTGAAGAGGACTCTCTCCTCTAGTGTTAAATATAAGTTGTACAATTTTCTGACATGATTTGCTTTTTTATTTTTATTTTTTTGAACGAGCGTGTTCTTTAATGTTAAAATACCTACTTGGAGTTTTTTCAAATTATAATATATTATATGTAATCAAAACAAAATAAAAATTATATGAAAATAATCTAGACTCTGAGCTCTACAAAAGGGTATATTTAGATTTTAAAAATGGTTGAGTTTTGATGAAGAAATCAATTGTCTAAGTGAGAAGTTCTGTAATTTTAAAATTTTTGCCTATTTTGGCTGCCACATAGGATGCCACATAGATAGTTTCGGCCGAAACTGGTTTGACCAAACCTGTTCCAGCCGAACCCCTTTATATAAATATATGCCAATTATTCATCAATAGAACATAGTTAACTTATATTTACTCATGATTTTTTGGCCAAAACTGGTCCGGCCGAACCAGTTTCGACCGAAACTCATTTGCCACATCGACGCCACATGGTGCCATGTTTATGCCACATATGTACGGCTAAAAATATTTTAGCCAAAAAATTTTCATCCAGAACTACGAAAATGGTCCTCAAGTGTGACACAGCTTCGTACTTTTACCCTAAATGAGACTAAATAATCTACTTAGCAGCCATTTAGGGTGTCCCATCCTGAAATAGAAGTCTGATGCTATGTGTTTCTAAGAAAATTGTTTAGCCAAGCACTTTTGGCACCACTGGCAAGGATGGTGTTAGTTCAAAATTACTTTGGTGTTCATGTTTCTATTTTTCATAATCTAGGATTTAATTTCAAGCAATCCATTTATGCATAGAAGAAGAGATCCTCATGGGAGATTCCTTCCTCATCAATACTAGGCTGAACCATTTGATATTTTCAATCCTAAGCTAGAGAAACCCTAAGTTGATAGTGAAGAAGAAGACTCATTTGAAAACCCATTTGCTAACACCCATGGAGAAATTTCATCACCATCATCCTCAGAAGAATCACTACATTTGCATGTCCTCTTTGATGAGCCTGAATATCATGACAACCAATTATCTCTTATCATCTATTAGCCACAACAACCATGACCTCCTCCAAGGATGGCTTAGCCTACCTTTCCCTTCCCAATTCCTCCTCAATAAGGTAATCAGAATCTAAAGAACATACTAGCCGCCGCACTTCAAAAATTCTATGTACTTATCACTGAAGATCTAGAGACCTTCCTCTTTGAGTTTGACATCCTCTGTAGGAGCTACGACTACACAACTGATGCCCATTATCTAAAATTGTTCCTGTCAACTCTTAAAGAGGCTTCTCTATGTTGGTTCATGGGCCTTGGAGCTAATACTGTAGAAAATTGGAATTCCATTCAAGCAACATGTTTCTTTCCAAATACAAAGAGTACTATAGGGGACAAGATTTAAAGGGAGATGACATCTTCAAAATGTCACAGAAAGAGGATGAAACCTTGGAGGACTATGTTTTTAGGTTTATGTTTAACCTGTAGGGGAACACTCAACACCAGTTGAATGAGGAATAATATAAGCATCTATTCCTCAAATATGTCAATGATGGAAGCATAGAGGCCTTGGACCTAGTGGATGGTGGGGATATCACTCAGAAGAACTAGGTAGATATTAAGACTATATGTCTGAATTACTCAATAGCTATAGTGAAAAAAGGAAGAGGATTGAGAGATCTACCTCATAAGACAAATAGTTCTGGAGTATCTAAGATAGAGTTGTCCAACCTCCTATCTGACTTCAAACAAGACATTATCAATGACATGGCCACTTAGTTGGACAACATGTAATCCTGAAGGAAGAAGGAGGATGGAAAAGCTATGTTGGCTGAATTTCTCTCCCACTGTAGAGAGAAGAAAAGAAACTGTAAGTGCAAAACCATTGCATCCGTTGACACTACCTCAATGCCCACCGAGTTCAAGGTGATAGATGAGGAGAATGAAGAGGTTTTCTACATGGCTCAAAGATGACCATGGGCTCAAAGACAAGGTATGCCTCAAGACCCCCTGAATAATTTTGGTTATAATAATAATAATAGTAATCAGTGGAAAAATCTAAACCCCCAGAATTTTGGCCATCAAGGACAGAATTAGAATCATAACTGGTGTAACCAACAGCCACAGTATAACCAAAACTATCAGAAGCCACAATATCACCAAAACTTACAACAACAGCCTCTGTTTAACCCATACCAGCAATAGTTTAACCAATATCAACAGCCACAACAAAATAACCAAAGGAAACCACATGGAAAATGGCAGAAACAACCTCAGTGGGAACCCAATCAACCTAATCAGTAACAATCTATCATGCCTCCACCTCAACAAAAAGCTATTATGCCTCTAACTCCTGCAACCAACAGTAGTCCTCAGAAGCCACAACTGCCTACACAAACAAATCCACTTCCTAATAACAAGTAGCAAGCTTATTCACTATAGGTGACTGACATCCACCTACGATCAGGAACCACATTGTCTGCACCTAAAGCACCCATAATAACTAATGTTTCTAATACTGAGGAAATTCCTGACAATCAAAATACTACAGTCCCACCTTTTTCACCACCTACTCCAGCTATAAAAATTCAACCTTATCCACAAAGATTGGCTCAACAATCAGTATCCCCTAAATAGAATCCTATTGCAACTGATCTGATTGACCAACTAAAGAAAATGACTATCCAAATACCATTATTAGATGCCCTCAAATAAATTCCCATTTATAATAAAGCAATCAAGGAAGCCTGTATCAAGCACCCTGGTAGGAAAAAAAAAGATCCTGATACCGTCCATGTTCTTGGGAAGCTTTTCGATCTTATACTTAGTAAAGCCTTGATGCCTAGATACTCTGATCCAAGAAGTCCAGTGGTCACCATTCACATTAATGGTATACAAATACAGAATGTCTTGGTTGATATAGGGGCATCTATTAATGTAATGACTATGTATGTATTGTTAAGGATTAGTATCAATGGGTTGAGGGAAACACCTACCATTCTCTAGTTAGCTAATAATTCCACTATCAAGCTAGATGGTATGGTAGAGGATATTTTTGCCACACTTGATTCCCTAGATTACCCCTCAGATTTCATCATCCTATCCCCAAAAGCCACACTAGGAGGGTATCCATTAATCCTAGGGAGGCCTTGGTTGGCCACGATGAATGCTTGCATTGCATGTCGCTTAGGAAAAATGACCATATCTGATGGAATTCATACCAAGAAATTAACTCTGTATTCTCCAGCCAAACCCCAAGCTAAACTTGACCAAGTTGTCTAGCAAGATCTAGGAGATACTCCCTTCGAAGCCAATTCAGTGCAGAAGCTTATGGTTATTGCTAGAGATCCATTTATGGCCTCACAAGAGGAAGATGACATACTAGTAGCAATCCTTACAAACCAATATGTCTCCAAAGAACCCTCTTTTCATGTCCCTGAATGTTCGCTACAAACCATATTTTCCAAGGATTCCTCATCTAAGTTTCCTGCAACACCTGATTATCTCCATACTTTTCTACCCCATGAGATAATGTCACCTTCATTTGCAGAAGTTCTTATGCTGGATAAAGTCAAAAGAGTAAAAATTTCCTTAGGTAAGGAATTGAATGTCAATAAGAATCTCACTTAATCTCAGATGTTGTTGACCCACTTATAGTGCCCCAATTTAAAATTTTTAGAACTCAACCCCTATCTTGTTTTATTGACCAAAATGCAGGATTTCCATGGTTATTTATTCTTCTCCTTGAAAAGATTGTGTTTTATAAAGATGAAAATTGGAAACATAAATCTTTGAACCCCTTTAAACATGGTTCAAACTTGTTTAGAGTGGTTTGAGGGTGTTCAAACCGGTTCAAGAAGGTTCAAAGTAGTTCAAATTGGTTCGAACTGGTTCAAAGTTGTTCGATGCAGTTCACAGGTTCAAGATGGTTCAGACAAGGTACAAGGCATATTTTCTAGTGTGTTAGAATATACTGGAAAGATATCACACATTTTATTATAGAGATTGGAAATGGCACAAACAATACATGATATAAATCATAAAATGGAGGGAAAGGATTCCTTACCTTTCATGTCGGAAATGTTGATTCATATCAACGATTATTTGCAGCAATGCAATTATTGTAGAATGCATGAAATATTGTTGGTATGGGTATCTAATGAGGTCTCCGCATTAATGGAAAATATTTCAATTTTATTATCATGGCTGCATGATAGAAACAACATAAATGTTGGAACACTACAGCGCTTGTGCATAGTTTTGAAGATTTGAAATATATCCAACACATTGTCATTGTGAGGTGATGGAATATTTTAGATAAAACAAAGGGATAATTTTTTATTCATCTAGAAATTAATATCAGTTCTAAGAAACAAGTGGTGGAGGCAATGGTGAAGTTTGAGTGTAAAGAATTTGAAAGTTGTTGATAACATTAACACAAGTCTAATTTTTTTTATAGTTTTGTATGCCTCTACTCAAAGCTCCGTAACATTTTACTAAAACATAATTTTCC
Organism: Thuja plicata; assembly: GCA_018584345.1. Lineage (NCBI taxonomy): Eukaryota > Viridiplantae > Streptophyta > Pinopsida > Cupressales > Cupressaceae > Thuja > Thuja plicata. Next base: position 3,132,734 of record MU223813.1, on the reverse strand, counting down.
AAATCGCTTCAGTGGAGTTGGGTGAACTTAGGATAGAACCAACATATCCAAAACTAAAGGAGATCCAATAGTGGAATAAATAGTTATGCCCCATGCACTCAGACCTAATTTGACTGTCATAAATATTTTTAAATCCATCCAGAAGAAAGAATTTTTATTTATGACTAATGTATTCATATGCCACATGTCCAAATATACTCATGTATATCATTCCGATAGGCAGAAATTTATTATTTTAAACTTTTATTCCAAAGTTTATAAATTTATCGAGCCCAAAGGTGAAGGAGAAGATGATTTTAAGACTTTCAAAGAATCAGTTACAGAATCGGTTATAAAATTAGTTATGGAAACCAAAAATATCTCATGGAGAGAAAGAGAAGGATAAATATGCAAAAGAAGGAAAAAGAAAAGGGTTACGTTTCTTCTTTTTTTGCAGCCTGTGTGCTCCAGCAAAGGAGAAAAATTATTTCTTATTTGTAACAAGGGAAAGAAGGACTGCATGTAATGTTTTCAGCTATGGTTTATGCAAGAGTAAATAGATCTTTGAGTCATTTAATGTGTATTGAGGAGGAAGGAGGAATATGTATCAGATCTTTGAGTTTGAATATATTTTCCTGATTGAGAGTGATCTCTGAGTCATTTTAATCATCTTCTTATGCTGTCCTATTTGTACTCATGAATGTTATTAAATCTGTGAGTTTATTCATTCATGTATCTGAAAACAAATATTAAATATTTCTCTTGATCTTATAGTGGGAAGAATAAGTGAATGGTCTTTGTGCCATGCATTTAGTTTTTCTTTTAAATTATTAAATCCACAATCGCATTCACACCATGTTGATGGCTTAATGTTAGTATGCCTTTATCTCTTCTGGTTAAAGACATAACTTATATTTTAATTCATTGTAAATCTTTCTAAGAGGGATTTGTACCTCTCAATTCAGAGGAAAGTTATCAATCTAATGATAACTTCTTCAACTGTTAGTAGCATTTGTACTTTCATCTTTGCATTATGAGTGAGTTTGTGTTGGTATTTTTGAAGTACAAATCTATTTACTAACAGATTTTTGGTGACTCCGCTGGGGATTTAGAATCAAAGATCAGTGCTTCTTTATTTCCTTAAATTTTAAAATATCTGTGTGAGATTGGCGACTCTGTATTTGAACTTAGAAGTTTTTTTTGGTGAAATAATTTTAGTGTGTTATGGCTTTGATTGCATCTCAGCCATGGGGGGCACCAATTGGCCCTTTTGCATTTCCCCAATATTTAGCCTTGCCTAATAGATCAAAAGAATATCTTTGAAAGTTTTCTCGAGATAAAACCAAAGACCCGGATGATCATATTAAAGCATTTATTGTTACATGTGGGATTCTTGGGGTGCAAGAAGAGGATGTGTTTGTCAGATTGTTTGTTGAAAGCCTTGTTGGAAATGCAGTTGAATGGTTTCATAATTTGCAAGATGGATGCATTACGAGATGGGATGATTTAAAGGTAAAATTTCTTGGAAGATTTCAGCCTATGGTTGATACTTATAAGTTGTTATTGAATTTATTTTGAATTTAGATGAAAAGAAATGAATCTATAAGAGATTTTGTTGATAGATTTAATAGGTGTGTTGGTAAAATCCCTCAATTATGCCAGCCAAATGAAAATAATCAGCTATGTGTTTTTATTGTTGCATTACAAACTGAAATTAAATTTCTTTCAAAAAGAAAGAAGATTCAAAATTTGAGAGATGCACAAAAAGAGGCTATTGAGGTAGATGATGATATTGTTATAAGCGGGATGAAATGCATAGAAGCAAGTGTTATGAAGGTCCCAAAATCTGAAATTTGTTTTCATGATCAAAATTTTGACCCAAAGAAAAGACCACAACAAAAGAAACTTATGATGAAGGCAGGAAAACCAACACTACCTATCTCTTTCCATCAAAATATAATAGTCTTTAATGATGAAGATTTTTAGGCATATCCTATGAATGCAGATAGCTCTCCTAGCATTGCAGGGATTTATCATTTGCATGTTGAAAATACAATTCCAACAAGTAACTTTTATCAGGCAAGCATGATGGTTCAACAAGAACAAGAAAGGTACAGTCGTGATAAAATAGATGAGGTCCCACATCTCCATGTGCAGGTGGATTAGGAATCTTTTTAGTTTGAGGGTAGACAACATAATGAAGAGCTATTGCAGCCCCAACCATTAGAGAAACTTGAGGATATTCAAGTACAAACAAAGGAAAACTCATTATCCTCTATTATGATACCACACACAAAATTTGAATTAGAAATATTCAAATTGAATTTTGAAGATGAGTTATTTGATAATAATCCCATGCTGGAGTATTTTTTCTTTAAAGATGATGGTGGTAATATAATTCTGGGGAGTGAGTTTCTAGTAATGCAAAATTCAGATTTCAATGAGAATATCCTTCCAAGTCATCTTTACATCCCTGAGGAAGTGCAACCAGAAGTATATGATGAGGAGTGGCTTTTAGAATCCAATATCTTATTTAGAAAGCTCTTACAATGCATTTTTATTGGATCTTGCCTCACAATGGTTTTATGTCATTTGTTCGAAATGATTATGCTTACATATCAGGCACTTTTCCGCAGTGGGAGGTATTTCTCACAGCCATTTGATGGTTTCACATGACCAGTCAGATGCATTCTTGGAGGTATGGAATGTTTTCCCTATCTCTCGTAAATATTTTTTTTAGGTGTAGTTTGTTTGAGTTTTCAGTTTTGGCTTGTTGTTTTCCTAGTTGCCCCTCTGCCCTCTCTGCAAACATCTCCCTACACTATGTTTTTCTTGACTCTATTTCCCAATGGTTCTAGGCACTGTTCTTTGTTACTAGAGATTATGGTGTTCTCTTCTTTTTGCAAGAAAAAGCATTCCCCAGTCAGAGCCAGCTATTGGCCCACTTATAGTGCCCCAATCCAAATTTTTCAAAACTCAGCCCCTATCTTGTTTTATTGACCAAAATGTGGGATTTGCATGGTTGTTGATTATTCTCCTTGAAAATTTTGTGTTTTATAAAGATGAAAAGTGGAAGCATAAATAATTTAACCCCTTTGAACATAGTTCAAACTTGTTCAAAGTGGTTTGTGGGTGTTCAAACCGGTTCAAGAAGATTCAAAGCAGTTCAAACTGGTTCAAAGTTGTTCAATGCAGTTCATAGGTTCAAGATGGTTCAAACATGGTAAAGGGCATATTTTATAGTGTGCTAGAATATAGTGGAAAGATATCTCACATTTTATTACAGAGATTGGAAATGGCACAAACATCACATGATAAAAATCATAAAATGGAGGGAAAGGATTCCTTACCTTTCATGTTGGCAATGTCGATTTGTATCAATGATTAATTACAGGAATGAAATTATTGTAGAATGCATGAAATATGGTTGGTATGGGTATCTAATGAGGTCTCCAAATTAATGGAAAATATTTCAATTTTATTATCATGGTTGCATGATAGAAACAACAGAAATGCTAGAACACTATAGCGACTATGCACAGTTTTGAAAATCTAAAATTTATCCAACACATTGTGATTGTGAGGTGATGGAATATTTTAGATAACACAAAGGGATGATTTCTGATTCATCTAGACATTAATATCAGTTCTAAGAAACAAGTGGTGGTGGCAATGGTGAAGTTTGAGTGCAAAGAATGTGAAAGTTGCTGATAAGATTAACACAAGTCTGATTTTTTTTTGATAGTTTTATATGCCTCTACTCAGAGCTGTGTAGCGTTTTAGTAAAACATAATTTGTCAAATCTCTTAGGTGGATTTGGGCGTAATTAGGATAGAAACAACATATCCAAAAATGAAGGAGATCCAATGGTGGAATAAATAGCTATGCCCCTCGCACCGAGACCTAATTTGACTATCATAAATATTTTTAAATCCTCCCAGCAGCAAGAATGTTTATTTATGAATAATGTATTCATATGCCACATGTCCAAATATATTAATGTATATCATTCCAATAGGCATAAAATTATTATTATAAACTTTTATTCCAAAGTTTATAAATTTATCGGACCCAAAGGTGAAGCAAAAGATGATTTTAAGACTTTCAAAGAATCAACTACAGAATCGGTTATAAAATCAGATATGGAAACCAAAAATATCACATGGAGAGAAAGAGAAGGATAAATAAGCAAAAGAAGGAAAGAGAAAAGGTTTCCATTTCTTCTTTTTCTCCAGTCTGCGTGCTCCAGCAAAGGAGAAAAATTATTTCTTATTTGCAACAAGGGAAAGAAGGAATGCATGTAATGTTTTCAGTTATGGCTTATGCAAGAATAAATACATCTTTGAGTATTTTACTATGTATTGAGGAGGAAGGAGGAATATGTATCAGATCTTTGAGTTTGAATATTATTTTTTGATTGAGAGTGATCTCTGAGTCATTTTAGTCATCTTAAATTATGTTGTCCTATTTGTACTCATGGATGTTATTAAAGCTGTGAGTTTATTCATTCATGTATCTGAAAACCAATATTAAATATTTCTCATGCTCTTACAGTGGGAAGAATAAGTGAATGGTCTTTGTGCCATGCATTTAGTTTTTCTTTTAAAATATTAAATCCAGAATCGCAGTCACACCATGTTGATGGGTTAATGTTAGTATGCCTTTGTGTCGTCTGGTTAAAGACATAACTTATATTTTAATTTATTGTAAATATTTCTAAGAGGGATTTGTACCTCTCAATTTAGAGGAAAGTTATCAATCTAATGATAACTTCTCCAACTGTTTGTAGCATTTGTACTTTCATCTGGGCAGTATGAGTCATTTTGTGTTGGTATATTTGAAGTGCAAATCTATTTACTAACAGATGTCTAGCCTTCTCCATCTTTTAAAAGAGAGTCACCAAGCTTTTGCATGGGACTATACTGACATGAAGGGACTTGACAAAAATTTGTGTACCCGTAAGATCTATATAAGTCCTGATTCCAGACCTATTAGGTAAGCTCAAAGAATAATAAACCCTGCACTAAGAGATATAGTAAACGTTGAATTGCAAAAACTCCTCCAAGATGGCTTTATATATCCTATTTCTGACAGCCAGTAGGTCTCCCCTCTTGTAATTGTCACAAAGAAAGGTGGCAAATGACAATTTTGTGTGGAATATAGAGAGATTAATAAATCCACCAAGAAAGATCACTCTCCATTACCCTTTATTTACCAAGTACTTGACAACCTTGCTGGTAAGAAGTATTTTTCATTCCTGGATGGTTTTAGTGGCTACAACTAGATCTAGATATCACTAGAAGACTAGGATAAAACAATGTTCACCTATCCATGAGGAACATTTTCTTATTATGTATTGCCATTTGGATTATGTAATGCACCTGCTACTTTTCATAGAGGAGTAATAAGTATTTTCTCTGACATTGCTACTGACTATGTTGAAATATACATGGATGATTTCACTGCATATGGAACTACATTCAAAGAGGTTCATGCTAATTTGGGAAAAGTTCTTAAAAGATGTCAGGACTACAACCTCTCACTTAATAGTGAGAAGTGTTATATGATGATGGAGGAGGCAGTTGTCTTAGGGCATTACCTCTCATCATTTGGTATCTAAGTTGATCCTACAAAGATCGTAGTCATCATTACACTCCCCACTCCAGCAAAGAAAAAGGATGTCCAAAGTTTTCTTGGTCACGCTAGTTACTACATGAGATTTATTAAGAACTTCAGCCAACTTGCCACCCCATTGTACAATCTATTGAAGAAAGAAGCATAATTTAAATGGACAGCTAACTATGAACTATCATTTCAGCAGTTGATAAATGTGTTGACAAAGACCCCTATTCTTAGAGGACCTAACTGGAAGTTGCCCTTCCATATCCACACTGATTCATCTGACTATGCCATTGGGGCAGTGCTAGGACAAAAAGAAGGTATAGTTGAGCATGCTATTTACTACATAATAAAATATCTGCAAGGTGTTGAACAAAATTATACTGTTATTGAAAAGGAAATCCTTTTTGTAATCTATGCACTAAATGAATTAAGACATTACATAATTGGTTATGAAGTATTTGTTTATACTGATCACTCAGCAATCAAATACTTGATGAACAAACCCGCCATATCTGGTAGGTTAGCTCGGTGGTTACTCCTCATGCAGGAGTTTGATACAACTATCATTGATAAACCAGGAAAAGCTAATGTGGTGGCTAATTTCCTCTCTAGATTACAAGTTCTGATGATCCTGCAACAATTGATGACAGGTTCTTGGATGAGCACCTATTCTCTATTGCAACTTACAATCTATGGTATGCTGACATCACCAACTACCTTGCTACAGGAAGAACACCACCTCATTTTTCACTGCATGAACACTGACTGTTGGTTGAGAAAATCTTCAAATTTTTATGGATCTCTTGATTTATGTTTTACACAGGTCCTGATCAAGTCACCCGTGGATGTTTTCGCGAAGATGAGACCTATGACATCCTTCGGGCTTGTCATGATGAGCCGTGTTGTGGCCATTTTCTAGGAAAAAGGACATTATACAAGGTGGTGAAAACTTGTTATTATTGGAATACCTTACATAAAGATGTATCTAAGCATACTAGGCACTGTGACCGATGCCAGCGGATGGGATGCCCAACCAAGTTTGATGAAATGCCCTTGCAGCCTCAGGTGGTGGTAACACCATTTGGCAAATGGGGCATTAACTTTGTTGGTCCCATTGAGTCATCTTCCCATTGTAAGTCTTATATCTTAGTATGCATTGACTACGCCACAAAATGGGTTGAAGCAAAAGCAATGAGGCATGCAAGGGAACATAAGGTAGTAGATTTTCTCTATGAGTTTATTTTTACTAGGTTTGGTGTGCCTCATGAAATAGTAACAGATCAAGGGGTGCAGTGTACCTCTAATCTTATTGTTGAATTGATGAATGAGTACACAGTGAGGCATGGTAAATCTTCACCATACCATCCTCAGGCCAATGGGCAGGCTGAGATCAAAAATTGGGAAATTGAGGCCATCCTGACCAAAATAGTTATTGTTCAAAAAAAGGATTGGGCTACCCACCTTCCTGAAGCCATTTGGGCTTATCGAACAACTTGGAAAACCACTAGTGGTTTTACTCCTTTTGAGTTGGTTTATGGGAAATCTACATCCATGCCTATTGAGTTTCACCATAAGACTCTCAAGATGGCATTAGAGTTAGATATCAACCTTACCAAGCCACAAGAATAGAATCTTGCAGCTTAATAAATTGGATGAGTATAGGAAGTCTGCACTTCACAACACTTAACTGATTCAAAAGCAGTGAAAGAAGTGGCATGACAGATTCATCAAGAATAAGAAATTTTCCATTGGTGATTGGGCCTTTCTCTATGACTCATGCTATAACCATACTCCAGGAAAATTTCAGACCCGTTGGTTAGGGCCTTATGAAATTGTCTCAGTTTTTGACAATGGTGCAGTTCAGCTATCTACCGTTGATCCTGTACGATTCAAATTGCTTGTCAATGGGCATCATCTTAAGATATATCAAAAGCATGTGAGTTATCAATACTTCCTATAGTAGTTCCATCAGAACATAGATAGCTCCACTCATGCAGCTGAAGCATCTGGGTCTTCCACCCAGATTTCTGCCAAACTATGATTTTTATCACAAATTCCATAATAAACATTTCACTTTCATGAATTGCTTTCTCTGAAATAAAAATCCACCTCACCTCCTCTCTCTACCATGTGTCAATACCATTTCATCACTCCATCAATGCATGTAGCATAGTAGAACACTCTTCCTACAACACCTCTCAGGTTAGTAACACATACTTTTTCTTGTATATTATTTTATTTATTTTTTATTTTGGAAAAAGTGTTCTTTTCTTTTTTTTACTCTTGCATGCAAAGGCTTGGTGGGACCCATGTGTTACACTTAGTTGGGGGGGAGATTATTTAATGCTTGTTTCAAAATATTTCCAAATCAATTTTAGCATGCAAAAAGGCAAACTTTATTTCTTGTCTTTTCACGGTGACCATCGTCATGTGGAAGCTTATCTGTCCTTCCGTGATTAAGTCATCAAGATTTGAAAGAAGTTTAAAGTTTAGGTTCACTTAATAATGACATTTTCATGACGTGTTCAGGTGGTGGACCTTAACACACACAGATGTATTTCTGAATACCATTCGAAATAATGCTTATTTGCCTGGAATTAAAATCTATTTTGTAGTTAAATGTTTCTCATAAAAAACACCTTGAGTCTATAAGAAGTCTTGCATTTTCTAGTTTTCTATAGTGTCTGTGGAGCTCCTGTAGAGCCTTTTTTTTCATTGACAATGGGCGGAGACCTTAGAGGCATGATCCTATAGATCATCGAGTTCTACTTGGGGACTCGGCCGCCTGTGAAATGTTTCAAAGAAGGGGATGGCATGATTATTGCCTTAACCTTAATGGCTTTGATGAAGAAATTGCTTTCCAATTCATAAATACTCCGAACAATGGGTTTGCAGTGGTTAAGCATCTGAGGATAGAATTCTCAGAGGAAATCATGACAAAAGTTTCAAATTTTCCATAGGAAGGAGAAAAATGGATTAAGGCTATTGACTTACGCTCAGCCAGGGCACAATTTACCCTTCATGATGACCCACAGTTGGACGTTGATAAGAAATAGGGCACTTCAATAACATCATTACCCATGGATTTTATGCAGTCGGCTACATTCATAGTATCCTAATTCACTTGTGAAGGCCATTACAAATACCTCCATGAACTGCATTTCAAGATTTTGAGCGCCCTCCACCATGAAAACAAGCTAGTAAACTTACCTAGTTTTCTATTTAACATTGTGAAAAAGAAGGCATATCTAGTACAGTTAGGAAAAGCTCAATCTATTTCCCATCATTGTTTAATCAAATTATTTGTAGAAAGGGAATTAATTAAACAATCAATTGGGACTTGGGATTAATTCTTTTCCATGGAGGAAATAGCACCTAGAGTGGTTGGCCCTAGAGGCTAGGGTGTAGGTAGAAGGGTTATCATGAAAATGGGGGTTCGTAAAGTAATACAGAAAAAAGAGGACATTTCTAAAGTGTCTTCTTCTAACCCTACCCTATCTAGGAAAAGAGTTTGCAATGTTAGTACTCCTATGTCTGATAAAAAGAAAGTAAAAACTAGGGAAGTTGATGTCACTCCTGATACTTCTCCTTCTGAGGAAACTAGGACTGCAACCATGAAGGATAAAGGTAATACCATAGAGGTAGAGGGTATGACTCTAAAACAACAACCATCTAATAATGAAGATGTTGGTAATATAGTTGAGGAACCCTTGCCCTCTCCTGAGGAGGCAACGCCAGAAGAAACTCTTGTAGCTATTACAGACGAGGTGTCCTCCAACAAGAAGAAATGAAAAGATCCTCTGAGCTATTTTCAAACCCCTATCAGGAAGAGTGCTAGACTTTCTGCTAGTTCAAGTAAGGAAGACAAAACCCTTGATTTAGTTATAAATGTTGAATCCTCTGAGTCTGTAGAGAAGTCCTCATTGGAGGTAATGACTACAAAAAGAACAAATAGTGACACCATATCCTACATTATGAATAATGAAGCTACATCTGACCCACAAGTTGATTACATCCTTATAGACAATGATAAGTATTCTGAGGAAACAAAGGGATTTTTCAATAGCTCTATCAGGAAAGATACTGATGAAAATTTAGAAAACCTACCCCCTGATGAATTCCCTACAGTAGATGAGGACATTGTTGAAGAGGTGTTTGAACAAATAAGTAGAGATGGATTGGACATGCTGGTCAAGGCAACTGAGTCATCCCAAATGGATGATTCAATAAAAACCCTTGTCATATGGAGAGGAAAAACTTCCATTAATGAATCCTGCCAAGCAGATGATTTAGTAAAAACTCATGACAAAGGAAAAGGGGCTACTTCCATTGAAGAGGAAGCAGTAAGAATCCCTCAAACTGCATTCGGCTCGATTGATATCCTTCAGCAGGGACCCATGCCACTGGATTTAGCAACACCTTTAGCAGTAGGATTGAGTTTATACCAAAATTTAATTTGGGAAAAGGCATAATGGCAACTGGAAACAGAAAAACTAAAAAAGGATCATTGAGGATCAGGCTTGTCAACTTGAACAGAAAACAAATTGTGTTGCAGTATTGGAGAGGAAAACTGAGAAGATCACTGAATTGATTCCTGCAGCAATGACATGTAGGTCACCATATCCAATTTATGCTTTGTTCCTTAAAGAACAATTTGTTAACTTTTAATTGACTAGGATTGTAAAGGGATTGAATCCTTTTATTTCTACACCTCACGAATTTTATGATGCCTTCCAATCAGCTCCCATGTTCATCAAAAACCTATTATGTGAATTGTATTTATACAATCTTTTTGTGCCAGAAAATAGGGATTGGAATTCACATATGTACGTGGGAGATGTTTATCTAAGGGCAATGATATCTTGGATTTAGAATGAGATTAGCATAGAGCATCAGGATTTTCTATATAGAAATAGTGAGATAGACACACCCCTCATGATGAGGCCTGAAGTTTAGAGTTCTAGGCGGACTTTCCTTGATTGGATCTCAATTACTATAAACCCTAGTGGATCTCGCAAGGTCCTTCCTGTCAGAGAGTAGGTATACATAGATTGGGAACAACATTCATCACAAGATATTGAGGCCATAATTGTAGCTTGTAGATAGAGGTGGATACAGATGTCCCATGACTTAAAAATAAGGGAACCTCATTCCCCACATAATTTAACTCTTGCCACTCACCAAGCTCCATGGTTTATAATGTTGATCTGAGCACAACTAAATTATTGGATTCCCTTAAGGTTTCAACCTCCTATCCTCCTGCACCCTTTACCTGTAGTAAATGAGAATGCAAAAGATCATGATATGACTCAGGAAAGACAGAGGTGGGAAAGACTTTGAGACAACCATGGGTATTTAAACTATATTGCTGATGAACCAGGTGAAAATACCACTAGCAACCTAAGGCTTAGGGTCAGGATCCATAATTTCATGATTGCTGGGGACCAGCAATATTTCAGTTGGGGGGAATGATGAGCCTTTTAAAAGGCCATCTTTTCAAATGTTTCTTACTTTCTTTTTCAGTATTTTACTTATGAAAAAGATACTTTAAACTTATGGTTTTATATGTATATTTTATATATGTAAAGACATAAGTAGGTAAATGGATGGTAAGAACATGGTGTATTTTCTTGGAATTAATGGGTAGAAGTTGTAGGATATAAGTAGTTGCATGCTAATGAATAATCTTATTTCCTATGCTATGTTTATGGGTAGTCGCCTTCCTGTAGCCAAATGTCATGCAAGAGTATCAAATGGAAACTAAAACTTCTTTCCTAGTATTAAATGATAATATATATATATA
>MU223813.1:3107309-3121247 GCA_018584345.1 Thuja plicata | reverse complement strand
TATATATATCAAAAGTTGTGTATGCTAACCATTTTGTAGGGATCAAGTCATGGTGCATTCAAGAATAGCAGCGTGGTGCTGAAGGAGTCAACGATAGTTGTTGCTACAAAAGCACCATTGTGCCAAGGAATTAAGAAAGAAGTTGCAGAAGGGAATGCCACAAGACTTTCATGGAGGAACAAGTCAATTTAGTTCCCGAGTAAACACGATGTGCAGATCTAGAAACACCACATGCTATATTCTGGGAACGAATTGAAGACTTACTCTTGCTGTTTGATATTTTATGTTATGAGCATTATGTATCCATTAGTGATCCTCATTAATGGAGTGATCCTAGATTTAGAGAATAGTGTATTTTCTCTTTAGATAAGCCGACTTTTGTAACTCTTGAAAAAGTCGAGTTAGTTTATATATTTTTTGGAATAGAAGTTGATATTGTAACACTATTTTATGAGAATAGAGTGCATAATTTGAGTTTCAGTCTCTTATCTTGATTGAATTTCTATTCAGTCATCTAAGGGGGTCCACTTTGTGAGTGAATTTCTTTGTTAGATTAGAAGCTATTTCCTTGTTCATTAAGAAGAAATTAGAACTCTATTGTTTCTGCAGCCACTGGTAATAGAACTGGTGACTGTTCCTGCAACATAGGCGAGTAGAGTAACTCCTATTCATGATTACTACTTTCTTACATTAAACGCATTTACTTGAGATAGTATAGATTTGTGAAGCTTAATGTATTTCAATTCCATAGGATTAGCCATGAGAATCAAGAATGTTTGAAGCATATACCTTGGAAATACCATTCCAAGTTTACATCCCTGGTCGATAATTAAATGAGACTAAATAATCTACTTAGCAGCCATTTCAGGAATCCAATCTGGAAATAGTAGACCAATGCTATGTGTTTCTAAGACAATTGTTTAGCCAAGCAATTATCAGTTCCTTTCTTGATTTTTCGCTATATTTATCCAATCTTGCATACCAAGTCTTAGGTACCATATCATATTTCTCCGAAAGCATACAACCTTTTTTCTTCTCTATATACACTTCTTCTTCCAATTGTCAATTTATAAAGTCTAATTTTACATCCATTTGATATACGCTAAACTTATTGTAAGCAGAAAATGAAATAAATGCATTGATTCCTTCTATCCTAGCTACCAGGGTCCAAAGGTTTCCTCAAAATCAATTTGCTAAAATTTTGAATAACATTAACTTACAAATCTATCCTTATTTCTTGGAACTTTTCCATGTTCATATAGCTTGTTTCTAAATACCCATTTGGTTCCTATGATATTCTTTTCCACCAGTTTGGGTACAAGTTCCCACTTTTTCATTCTTTTTTTATTTGATTCAGCTCCTCTTCAATTTATTTAATCCAACTCTTCTCCTTGCTCACTTCTCAATAATTGTTAGGTTTAGTTATTGCTAAAAATTAACAATTTACCTATTATTTTTCTATGATAATTTTTCTCCTAGTCTAAATGCCATTTTCCTTATGACCAATTATATGGTCTTTTGAGTGATGCCTTTGAATGCATTTAGTAGGTTTCTTCATAATTACTTATGGTTTTACATCATATAATTAGTATTTTTATTTCTCTTCTTCTAAATCATCATTTTGTTCTAAAATAGAGGGACTAAAATCAACATCACCATCTACCATTGGAGTTAGAATACTCCAGTCCTTACAAACCTTTATATTTGCACTTTTGACTACTTTTTTCAACCTATTTTTTAAACACCGATGAGTCTTTTTGGATATAGAAAAACCCAAGAAACTTTACTCATCAACTCTTGTATCAAATTTTCCCAAACCAGCCTCATCTCTTCTAATGTAGCACTTTCTTCTAAAGATCTTTAAATATCTCACAATATGATTTCTCCCATACTAAAACTAATACGGACTCTTTGAAAGATTTTTCTTGATTTAAAACCTATTAATAAGATATACCGCAATATGTCCAATATTCTTTTAATATAAATGTTACCCTAAATTACAACATACAACAAAACAACCAAAAATAGGAAAAATTAAATTTTTAGGAGACCAGTTAATACTATCCTTCAGATATTATTGATTAACATTTCATTGTTACATTCATTATCAAGTATCATCATTGTACACTAAGTATTGATCACATTCCAGAATTTCAAAAAAACTTATAACTAATCAATTACATTTTGCATTCAAACTGAGTGTAGTATACAAGTGTCTTTTCATATTTCACTTTTCATGTCAAGAAAAAGAGTCCATTTTATGAATAGAGAGCATGATAGAAGTATGGAGTAGGGGTCCCATGCATTGCCTTGTGGTTTGTTGAATGTTTTCTCGTTGTATGTCAGGTCTCCAAGTCCAGGTCTTTAGCTTCATTTAGGTCTTTAGGGTTTCACCTACATCATGAGAGAGAAAAGGGGTGTTAGATCCAATTGGATCTAAGCAATAAATGGGACACAAAAAACATAAAATCAATTCTTCTAATGTTGCATATAAATCTAATGAAACCAATGTAACAAGAAAATGTACATCCACAATATCTAAAACATAGTATTAAAGGGACTTGTTCTAAACATGAAACATTTTTCTATTTATGGTCACTGTGATGTATGTTATTCTTGTCTTTATAACCAAATATCTAAATGAAAGGGACTTAATTTTTCTATCTGAGAATCTTTTTTTAGAATTAGGTCAACCTGTTAGTTCAACAAACACAAATGAACCAACCAACATTCATGAATGAATGCCATCCTGGATGACACTCACCAATAAACATTAATTGATTCATTTCATCTGGTGACCTAATAGATTGATTGGTGATATGTGTGCAATAGGTGATCATATAACTGAATGCAGATAGAAAGAGAAAATGCAATGAAAGTCAAGATCCCATGCTCAAACTTCGCATAAGCCACTACATGTAAGAAAGGTTGTTCACATCTCAGGAAGTTATAGTTCACATTCATAAAGAAGGAGAAGATGCAGATGTAGAAAAGGATCCATGATGCTGCAGGAGACACATGAGTGAGGAAGGGTTCTTAATGAACTAAAATATGCAAAAGTGAAAGGATGGGAGGTTCACTATGGAAATGAGAAATGGAAGTAATGTTGTTACAGCGAGTATACAAATGCAGAAAAGGTATAATAGTTCATTTTGAAAATGAATATTAGAAGATACATGGTTGGTATTATTATCATTTCTATGTTATGAAATATTGTTGTTTATGCTCATAAAACAGTAAGATTTGCAAAAAGATGAAGATATGTAACAAAATTAACAAAATGCATATGAGATGCAAGTGAAAATCAATGAGCAAGAATTGAAGCAACAGTATGTTTGTATGCTTTTATGGAGTAAACATTTAGAGAAAAAAACTACATTATGAGAAAAATAGTGTATGTTCATCAACTGAAGAATTCAAATAATACTGTAATGGTTCATGACATCAAAATAATACTGTATTCATTCCCTTAATGCCAAAAATTTCAAGAAATGTCTTTATGCAAGGTGTTTAGACAGATACATCTTATTCTGGTATAAAGTTCATCATACATACAATGCAAGTCATATAGTCATGCTAATGGAGTATACATGTTTTTAGGGTTCCTATTATGAGTATTTCCCATGGGAGTCATGATCCCATGCTCGAACCCCATGGGTGGTATCTTATATTCTGATAAAAAGAACAATGTTTTTTTACACTAAAAGAAACAACACTTTCACGGTGTTCTGAACATATCATGTTCTCATTTTTGATAAGGTATGCTCACACTTTCACTAGTGAAGCTAAATTTGGTTTATAAACATGCTGAAGCAGAACTTTATATGTATATCTTTAGACAGAGAAATAAAGGCATATTTCAGTCTCAATAGAGAGGAACATGTTTTGTGATCATGACAACATCATCGTGTTTGAAGAACATTAAGTGTAGATGCATGTGAACAAGACAGCCATGCAAGAAAAACCCAAGTTCATACCAAAATAGCACATGTTCAAAGATCACTCACGGATTCACCAGAATAGAAATATTGTTTTTTTTGTTAACATTGATGCAATACAGAAAGAAACTATAAAGAGCACCATGGAAAGACAAGAAACATAAGGTAACTTCGAGTATGCTTAGGGTTATAGAAGTGATGAAAATACATACTAGAGTTTCAAAATAAACAACAACAACTTCAACAAATAGAGAATCAATATTTAAAAACCCTAAGTTACCGCCAAGGATGTGTATCTTTTAAAAAAAAAGATTGCAAAAAAGGATAGAGTTATTGTAGAAATATATCATGTTCTTGTGCCATTTAAAGATGAAGAGTAAGCAAAGTTGACAAAAAATGTAACTTATCTGAAGAAGAAAAGACAAGAAGGCCAAGTTTTGAGATACATATTAGAAGCCATGTGTCATAGATTAACAACAGGAGAGATAGAGCCTGAGCTTTGTGTGTTTCAATAGAGAAAACTGTGACCTCTACAAGTGTAAGTTCACCATAAGCTACGAACGAGTCTGAAGCAGTGGCTGAGATACCTATTTTCAAGTCTAAGTTTCATGTATCCCTTTAGACCTCTCAACCATAGCCTAGATTCATTCCAAGCTGACAGTGGTTGTGTAAAAACTACCAACTTCAAGTCCCAGTTCGAAGTAAGAAAGCGCCATTTGTTATGGCTTCTAAAGTGACAAAGCGTGAGCTCTGTAAGTTATCTCTGCACGTGTTTCACACATTGGAGGCCATGGGTCATAACTCATAGTCGATAGAGCCTGAGATATTGAACTCCAAGTTCAACCAAACAAACCTTAGGCTCCAGAGAAATGCACAATATGTGCCATATGTTATGGTAGAGCAAGTTCAAACCCATGGTTTCCCACAAAGCCCAAGCTTCTTCACATACTCCAGAAGTAGATTCAGCACCATCAATTATGTCTTCCTAACTCAAGTTCAAACAAGCATGGCAGCAACACAGAGGAGAAAACCCTAAGTGCAAAATAAAATTGACAAACACTATGCAATGTTTTTTACTCATCTTTGAAGTCCACTAACAAACAAATTTAATGCTATGTCAGTTCGCAGTGCCTTGACATTCACTTCACAATTCTACGATAGTACCTTCATGATACAAAGACAACATTCCATCTTTTCAGTGATTTTTTTATGACAGCTATGAGCTATTTTTGAAGCATTGAGCTTGAGATACATCAACTTGACTATACTGTGGTTGGGTTGATGTAAAGCTAGGGTTATCTCATGCCATGGTGTCGGGTTAATTAGTAGAGTTAGGGTTTCTTTGAATTCAGGGTTAGGATTTTTTGTAATAAGGTTGGTGGTGTATACGAAAGAGGTATCTTTATTTACCAACTTAAGGGTGGCCATTTTTAAGGGCTAAAATTTAGGGCTTGATTTAGGGCACTTGTTAAGCCTTATAGTTTAAGTAGTTTTCTATTTTGGAGGAATTTTGGAGGGAGATGTTTTTCAGAAAATTGAGCCATGTGGGCTATATAGTGGATCCTTTGCTTCATGTTTAGGGGTTCAAGATTTTAGAGAGGAGAGATTTTAGTGAACTATCTGGTTCCTATAGCATTTTTTGATGCATTTTGTATCCATTGGATTGCAGATTCTTGAGATAGGGCATATAGTGAACTTCCTATTCCTAGATGTTTTGGATACCATTCTTGTAACCTATTTTATCAGATTTTTGGAGGGTAATAAAGTAGACAATCTATTTTCTCTATATGTCTTTTGAGTTTGGTTTTCACATCATGTTTCATCTTTTCTTACAAGTCTTTTGTTAAATTGATATCCAAAAGAAGTGAGTTTTATATTCCTTCCATAGGTAATCAACAATTCAAAGCCTTGTAATAAATTTGTATGTTTGCTGATTAGTGAAGCTATTCGTGGTTCAACCCTAGTTGTAAGATTTGTCAGCCTATATGTTGATCAGAGATCTAAAGTATCAAGCTTAAGCATATAAGTTTGGGTTTTCTGCATTATTGTCCAAAACAAAGTTTGACCCCAATTTTGGTGTATCACTTCACTTTTAATTCCAGCCTTGTTTTCAAAAGATTCCTTATTCCCCTTTCCCCATTAAGTTACCAATCAGGAGGTGATATCCCATATAAAATAGGAACCGGTCTAGAATCTGGAGATTCCTTCTCAATCATAGTCCACCCACAGCTAGAGAAGGTTTCCATTGTTAGGATAGGATACTGTCAAAGCCCCAATGCCTGAGTTGGGGTGGTAATTCAAAACCTCAAAAATTTTTGTTACACTCGGTGGGACTCTTTGTGATACATGGATTGAATCCAAACAAGGAGTGGAAAAGACTTTGAGTATTTACAGTTATCACATACCAGGAGAGGAAGAACTTTATAGAGAGAGCCTAGAGGTCCAAAAGAGCTCTCCTTCCAGCCTGTAGAAAAGGGTAGGAAGTCAAGAAGGCCAAGAAAAATAAGATCTGAGAGAAGTTCAGCTCCTCCCACTTACTACACTGATTTACCAAATTTTGATTAAGAATCTTTAGAAAGTCCTCCAGCACTTCAATTTCAAGTTTTTCTTGAGCCATCATCAGAAGAGGAACTACCCGAAGTTGTAGATTTTGTTGCAGTAGCACCAGCAATGGCTAGAAGATTGAATTTTGTTCCATTTGACCAAGGTAGTCCTTTAAGAATTGCAAATCACAACAACATACCATTGGAAGCATTTAAGGGATTTCCATCTTTCATGAGAGAAGGACAAACAACAGCCATTGAGCACATCAGAGATATTGCTTCTCTTTACAATGTCCATCACATCATGGAGGAGGATGTGGATTTAAAGATACTAGCTACATCACTGAAGGGCAAAGAATTGGAATGGTTCCGGACTCTCCGAGTTGGATCCATTTCTACTTGGGATGCACTAGGTGAGGGATTATCTAAGTTTTTTGAAGATAAATCTAAAAATCTTTCTTTGGTGGAACAACTGACTACTATCAAAAGGGCTCCACAAGAGGAGATGAATGATTTCAATCTTAGATTATAGAAGACTTGGAATAGGATCCTGGATATGGTAAGACCTTCTGATGAATATGCATTTTTGTATTTTCTTAAAAGCTTGAATAGTGATATTTCAGTGATGATCCAATCCATGGGGGGAAATTCTTTACCTCAATCTTTTGAGATTGCAATTAGGGCAGAGAATAGCCTCATTCAGGAAGGGAAGATAGCTCATAGGCCACCAATGCCTTACTTTCCTAACATCCAATCCAATATGTCATTAGTTGTTCCACCTTTGGCCCCATTTCCATCTTATAAGAGTGAAGAGATAATGTCTGCTACCCCATCTAATGACTTGCAAAGTATTAAAGATAGCCAACAAAAGATTGAGATTTTACTCCAGACTTTTGGAAATGAGTTAGTAAACCTAAAAAGGTAGAAAATAAATCCAATATCCCATACCCCAAACTAGTTTCCTAGTTCTTCATCCCAGCAGCCTACTCAACCCACTTACCAAGGTGGCAAGCATCAATACCAAGGAAATAACACTGCAAATAGGCAAAATTGTAATCAAAGACCCTATAGACCTTACAATCCTGCACCCCTTAATGTTGTTAAGGATATTATCCCTAACCAAAATAATCTTGCTACTAATTATGAATGGTGTTATCCTTGTAATGAATCCTAGAATCAATCTAAGTGCACTAATGGAGTGCTTAATCAAGCCCTAATGGTTCAAAATACAATTTATTCAAGACCTACTGCATCCACTGATGAGACTCAAAAACACCCTGATCAGACTACTCTTGACACTACATTTATGAATTGGCAAGAGGAAGATTTTTGTGGAGTAAGTGATGATTCACCTGTATCAGTAAACACAAGAGCCAAGAAGCGAGATTACGAATCAGAGCAATCAGCAGCCAGGTTTGATGCCACAACTCAATCACCAATCATTCCTCTAGTTTCTATTCTAAAGGGGTCTCGTACTTTTCCAAACAAAGAAACACAACATCAAAGGCAAGCTGACCAAACCATTGTTAAATCACCTCAGAAGGTACAATTTGTTGTTCCCTATAATATTATTGATAATATGAAGAAGGTGAATGTTTCTATTTCTATGTGGGACTCATTAGCTATTCCAGGACAAGCTGATTTATTGAAGGAAGAGATATTAAAAGGGACAACAAGTTTACAGCAAGTTGTCCAGCATCCCCCTAGAGTGGTCGTGGCTAATTTAGAGCCAGCCAAAGTTCAGAAATCAATTGTTAAAGAAGAAAACAAGACTGCAGATTTGAAGCAACTGTGAGTGACAGTAAATAAAGGACCAAAAAATATGAAAAAGATGATAGAAAAGGAAGGTAAAAAATCTACAAATAGTAAACCTCCTCCTTTTTATGTTTCTTTGATCATTGGAAACAAGTTGGTGCATAATTGTATGGTTGACAGTGGTACAACTAGCACTGTTATGCCAGAGAAGATAGTTGATTTATTGGATTTAAAATATGACCCTCTTGAGAAGGGAGTAGTCTAGCTTGATGGTACTTCAGTCAAGACCTTAGGAGTGGTTAAAAATGCAAGTTTGACCTTACACTCATGTCCAAACTTCTCAATTGCCTAAGATATCTTTGTCATAGATCTACCGACCTATTTTTCTGTATGCTTATCAAGGGACTTCATAGCCAAAATAGATGGATACTTCTCATCAGCTTGGTCTCACCTGCATTTTAGAACTATATATGGCACTAAGGTGAACATAAAATCAGAGTTATGGGCCAAAGATCACATAGACCCTTATAATCCTAGTCCCATGAATGTGAGTTGTGTGATCATAGATCCAGATGAAATCATTGATAGTTCTGCTTATAACACAAAAAATAAGGAATATCCTGATATTATTTTGGACGAATGGGCTACCGGAGATGATCAAGATGACGATGTGTTTGATTCTAGTTTTGGTAACTATGTGATGTTATAATCTGATTCAATTGTGCCTAATCTGATTAAAGATCAGTGTTCTGAATCTCAATTATCTAACTAGCTATGAGAATTATATTTTGATGGATCTAAGAATAAAGATGGTGTTGGTGCAGGGATTATGTTAATTTCACCTGATGGTGATAAATTTTATGTTGCATATAAACTATCATTTCTATGCTCTAACAATATAGCTGAATATGACAGTCTAATCCAGGGATTAGAATGGGCAAGGAAAAGCGGAATCAAGTGCTTAAGGGCATTTGGGGATAGTGAGTGGATAGTAAAGTAGGTGAGAGGTATCAATGCTATTAAAAATGATCTTTTGAAGCTGTATAAATCCAAAGTTACAGATATTTTAGATAATTTTGATGCATTTAACCTCATTTCTATACCTAGAAGAAAAAATATGCATGCTGATAGGTTGGCTGTTATTGGTGCTCACGTTTCAATTACTAAAAATAAAGGATAGATCTCAAATCATTCATATGTTAAAATTATTGTAAGGCCATCTATCCCAGACAATGATATTAATTGGCAGGTGTTTAACACTTATGAACATATTTTAAGCTTTATGACTGAAACAAAAGACTTTTCAGCTTTTAAAAATGATAAATTCAGTCAACAAATGGGAAATCAAATCATTCAGCTGAAGACTAATAAGCTTCCAAGGGGATTAGTTAGCTTAGAATCAACTTTCAACTCTGATGATCAATTCATAAAGAACAAATCCAGCTTACTGATCAAGGAAGATCACTATGAAGAAGTGGAGATATTCAAGGACAAGTACTTGAAGGTTGGTAACATTAATTCCCCTGAAGAAAAGAAAATGCTTATTGATTTGTTTAGGGAATATAATGACATGTTTGCATGGGATTATGCTGACTTAAAAGGATTTGATCCTTGATTAACTCAACATACTATAGAATTAGAGCCAAATTCAAAGCCCATTAGACAAAGGCAAAGGCCTATCAACCCCAAGCTAGAACCTTTAATGCTGAAAGAACTGAATAAGCTTCTGAATGGTGGTATCATATTCCCTATCAAGCATACCTCTTGGGTTTTAAATCTTCTTCCTATGAGGAAGAAGAATGGAGAGATAATACTTTGTGTAGATTTTAGAGATCTCAATAGGGCATCTCTAAAAGATAGGTACCCTCTTCCTTCTATGGAACAGATCCTATAATATGTCTCCGATTCTGAGAGATTCTCCCTTCTTGATGTTTATTCTGGCTATCACCAGGCATTGGTAAGAGATGAAGATAAGTTCAAAACTGCATTCACCACCAAATGGGGTATAATGGCTTATAGGAGAATTCCATTTGGATTATCAAATGCAAGAGCTACATTCCAGAAAAAAATGGACATGGATTTTAGAAATTTAATGTATAAGTTTATTCTAGTATACCTTGATGATGTCATAATTTACAGCAAGGTTGCAAACCAACACATAGACCATCTGAGACAAGTCTTACAAAGGTGTAGAGAGTTTGGGATCTCTCTTAACCCCAAAAAGTCTATTTTTCGCAGTACATGAAGGTAAACTCTTAGGATGCCAAGTGTCTAAAGAAGGTACAACCATTGATCCTGAAAGGATTTATGCAATTCTAGAATTATCATTGCCAAAACATAAGAAAGGATTGCAGAGATTTATTGGAAGGATAAATTTTGTTAGGTGCTTCATTCCTTATATTGCAAATTTGTTGAAACCTTTGACTGCTATGTTGAAAAAAGATGTACCTTTCAGCTGGACTGCTGAAGGAAAGAGGAATTTTGATCAAATCAAACAAGCTTTATCTTCAGCCCCAACTTTAACTAATCCTAATTTCTCTAAGGATTTTGGTTTGTATGCTTATGATGGTATTGATATTGTTTCAGCAATGCTGGTGCAAAAGAATGAGGATGAACAGGAGCATCTAGTTGCATTTTTTAGCAAAGGTATGGATGATTATGAGAAAATATATAGCTTTGTAGAAAAAAATGTGCTAGCTTCTATAAAAGCCTTGAAAAATTTTAATCATTTGGTTGCTAGGAATAGGATACATCTAATGGTTGCACATCCTAGCATTAAAGAGTTTTTTCTAAATAAAGATGTCAATGAAAAGAGGGCAGGGTGGATAACAAGAGTCATGGAGTATGATGTGAAAATCCATGTCACCAAGCTAGTTAGAGGCAAAGTATTATGCGCTCAAATGATAGAAGGAAAAGATAAAGTTGAAGCCACTGACGAGGCTCCTTTGCCCCAAGGTAATTCTATACTAATCAATGATTCAGTATCCTAGTTATTAGATATGACCAGATTTCTACAAACTGGTCAATGTCCAATAAATCTTGATAGAACCAAAAGGAGATACTTCAAGTTACAATCCATTCCTTATGTTCTAATTGATAATATTTTTTATAGGAAAGATTTTTCTGGTATGCTTCTCACATGCATAGACTATGTGGATCAGAATAGGATCTTATTTGAATTTCATGATGGATCTTGTGGAGGGCATTTCAGCCCTAAAAAAACTACATGGAAAATTCTAAGAGCTGGTTATTATTGGCCAAATTTGTTTAAAGATGCACATTCATGGGCAAGAAAATGCCAAAAGTGTGCTATGTTTGCAGGAAAACAAAGGTTGTCAGCATTTCCATTAAAGCCAATCATTGTAGATCAGGAATTCAATAAATGGGGAGTGGACTTTATAGGTCCAATAAATCCAAATTCTAGTACAGGACATAAGTGGATCTTAACTTCCATAGACTATTTCACCGGATGGACTGAGGCTATTACACTAAAGGAATCTATTGGAGCTGTTGTTTTAAAATTTTATAATGATATTGTAACAAGGTTTGGAGTCCCTCAGTCAATAGTGTCAGATAATTCTCTATCTTTTGTTGGGTTAGCTATAACAGAGTGGGCTGTCAAGAATGACATTTATTTGAATACTTCTTCTAATTATTACCCATGGGGTAATGGTCTTGCAGAAGCTACCAATAAGAACCTGATTAGGATCATAAAAAAGACTTTGCAAGAAAAGAAGAGGGATTGGCACTCTAAATTGGAGGCAACCTTATGGATGGATAGAATAACCCCTAAATAGGTTACTAGAAATTCACCTTATGTCCTGGTTTATGGTAAAGAGGCCAAATTGCCTATTTCTACTGAATTTCCAGCTTTATAGCTTGTTGATAAGATGTTGTTGTTTGAAGAGGAAGATCCTCTTAAGTTGAGGTATGTTGATTTGTTACAACTTAAAGAAGAAAGGAAAAAGGCATTTGATACTATGGAGTTAAGGAAAGCACAGACCAAGAGGTCTTTTAATAAGAGAGCTACATCATGGGATTCTAAGGAAAGGGATCTAGTACTCAAGTGGAATGTATTGAAGAGAACGCCAGAGAAGCATGATAAATTCAACCATTTTTGGTTAGGCCCTTTTGTTATTATAGCTTGTAAGGAAAATAATGCTTATTATCTATCCACAACTGATGGGGAAGTTCTACATATTCCAGTTAATGGAATTCACCTCAAGCTTTTCTTTGGGGGTTAGGTTTAGTCTAGGTTTCATTTCAATAAGTGCTTTCCAAGAACTATGTCTTTAGGTTGCACGAGTCTAGGTTACATGCATTTTCATTTTAATAAAGGTTGCATCCATGGTTCTGGTTTCATCACTCTGTTGCCCTAAGATAAGGTCTAAAGGTCATGTCTAGCCGGTTGACATCCAGCAAAAGTCACCAAAATTGTTACCCTAAATTACAACATACAACAAAACAACCAAAAATAGGAAAAATTGCATTTTTAGGAGTCTAGTTAATACTATCCTTAAGATATTATTGATTAACATTTCATTGTTACATTCATTATCAAGTATCATCATTGTACACTAAGTATTAATCACATTCCAGAATTTCAAAAAAACTTATAACTAATCAATTATATTGTGCATTCAAACTGAGTGTAGTATACAAGTGTCTTTTCATATTTCACTTTTCATGTCAAGAAAAAGAGTACATTTGAAAAATAGAAAGCATGATAGTGTTGGAGATTTGATTCTGGACAGTTGATTGATTTTATGTTTCTCATTGATGACAACATATAATACCAACAGTACTTCTATATGTACTTATCCATATGATGACATGAAGACTTGTGTGGATAGATACATGTTTTTGACATGTTCATTATGCTATGTTCATACATGCAGACCTAGATATGAAGTTTCAGTAAAGATATGCAATTCTGTTATTGACTGTTATAGTTCTGGAGGATTAACGGTTTAAGGCCAATGTATGTAACGTGTTCTTGAGTTGTGCCTACCTTTAGGATATGTGTGTGCATATTAATGATTATTTATGTGTTTTTTATATTGTTCTGAAGGTGCAAGACATGTTTCAAGAAGATTACAAAGTTATGATTAAAATGATGAAGCCGACTTAGTAAAGCAATGTGTATGTTCAACATTGACTTGCGCAGTTGTAATTATGCTTGCATGCTTAGTAGAGCTGACAAGGATGTTATGAAGAGTCATCTAATAGGTCCCATGATCACATATTTGGTGTATGTATTTATACAAGGTCATTCATGATAAGAAGAGTTGCGAAAGCCAGAGATTGATAAGCAGAGCAGAGTGTTGATGCAGCAGAGCTATATTTATCATATGTTGATAATATAGATGTTTATGTTGAAGCATTTAGAATACAGAGGAAATTTTTATATTTCTTTACAAGAGGTTAAAGCATCGGCACACAAAAGGAACTAATCAAAAAAGCAGTGTCAAAGGAACAGTTCATTTCATTGGCACAGTGTGTATCAATTATCTAGACGGTTGTAGCCTTCACTTCTTGGACAGTAAGTCCACCACCCCTAATAGGGTTATTGTAGAAGACTCCTAATAGGGTCTGACCCTTAACCAGGTCAACTATACTACTGCATTGTATTGTACAACTCCTAACAGGGTTGAAGAATCTTTTAACAGGGATTACTATAAACAGTATAGTTCTTTGTGGGT
>MU223813.1:3093158-3103942 GCA_018584345.1 Thuja plicata | reverse complement strand
GTTGCCATATTTGTTGATGACATTATCTTTGGAGGAAATGACAAGCTTAGTAAAACATTTGCAAAAGAAATGTAGGATGAATTTGAGATGAGCATGATTGGTCCTATAAAATACTTTTTGGGACTGACTGTAAAATAGACAAATAAAGGAATATTCATTAATCAGTCAAATTATGTGAAGGAAATATTGAAGACATGCAATATGGAGGATTGCAAGCCAGTATGCACTCCTATGATCACAAGAAGTAAAATTTCAAAAGATGATGACTCCGCAGCAGTTGATAAAACATTGTACAAATCTATGATTGGAAAGCTTATTTATCTAACTCAATAAAGACCTGACATATCTAATGCAGTTGGCATAGTTGGAAGATTTGTAGCTGAACCCAAGCATAATCACCTAATGGAAATCAAGAGGATATTCAGATATCTTAAGGGAACTATGGACTATGGTTTGTGGTATCCCAAATCAGAGAACACACAACTTCATGTGTATACTGATGCAGATTGGGCAGGATGCGTTGATGACAGAAAGAGAACTTCAAGAGGAGTAGTATTTCTTGGAGAAAGGTTGGTAACTTGGACAAGCAAGAAGAAAAATTGTATTTCTCAGTCAACGGCAGAGGCAGAATATGTTGTAGCAGCATTGAATTGTACAACCATTGTTTGGATCAAGCAGATGGTTAAAGACTTTGGTACTCAATTTGACTATCCTATTGTTATTCATTGTGACAATACTAGTAATATTAACATGTATAAGAACCCTATGATGCACACAAAGACAAAACACATAGAGATCAAGTATCATTTTCTGAGAGAAAAAGTTGCAGATAAGGAAGTGACATTGGACTATGTAAGCACACAAGATCAGTTGGCAGAAATTTTCACAAAACCTTAAGCAAAGGATACTTTTGAGCATCTGAGGGAGAATTTGGGAGTCATTCCCTCTCCTAACTTTGATTAGAGAAACCAACAAGTACATCAGTCCCGTGTGACTAATGAATGGTTGACTACTCTTCTTCTGGAGTAGTACCTGAGCTTAGTAGTTTATAGCACCCTTTGCCATTGATGTCATTGGGGGAGTATGTACAAGTAAAAACAAGACAAACAAGGAACACATACAAGGAGCCTATACTATGGGGGAGTAAAGGAACATAGTAGGGAAGTATGACAATGGGGGAGTATTCAAAGAATACAAAATACATGAAAATACAGCGGTGTAGATGAATCTTTGTTGAGGATATTGAGAAGATTGTATTAGAAAGAAGACACCATGAATAGAATTTTTTTTTATATCATATGTTGCCATCAATGCCAAAGGGGGAGATTGTTGGAGATTTGATTCTGGACAGTTGATTGATTGTATGTTTGTCATTGATGACAACATATAATACTAGCAGCACTTCTATATGTACTTATCCATATGATGACATGAAGACTTGTGTGGATAGATACATGTTTTTGACATGTTTATTATGCTATGTTCATACTCATAGACCCAAATATGAAGTTTCAGTAAAGATATGTAATTATGTTATTGACGGTTACAGTTCTGGAGGATTAATGGTTTAAGGCTGACGTATGTAACATGTTCTTTAGTTACACCCATCTTTAGGATATGTGTGTGTATATTCATGATTATTTATGTGTTTTTGATATTGTTTTGAAGGCGTAAGATGTGTTTCAAGAAGATTACAAAGTTATGATTAAATTGATGAAGCTGACTTAGTAAAGCGATGCGTCTGTTCAGCATTGACTTGCACGGTTGTAATTATTCTTGCGTGCTTAGTAGATCCAAAAAGGATGTTATGAAGAGTCGTCTAATAGGTCCCATGATCTCATATTTTGTGTATGTATTTATACAAGGTCATTTGTGATAAGAAGAGTTGCGAAAGCCAGAGATTGACAAGCAGAGCAGAGTGTTGATGCAGCAGAGCTATATTTATCATATGTTGATAATATAGATGTTTATTTTGAAGAATTCAAAATATAGAGGATATTTTTATATTTATTTACAAGAGGTTAAATCATCGGTGCACAAAAGGAACTGATCAGACAAGCAGTGTCAAAGCAACAGTTCATTTAATTGGTACAGTGTGTATCAATTATCCAGAAGGTTGTAGCCTTCACTTCTTGGACAGTGAGTCCACCACCCCTAATAGGGTTATTGTAAAAGACTCCTAACAAGGTTCAACCCTTAACCAGGTCAACTATACTACTGCATTGTATTGTACAACTCCTAACAGGGTTGAAGAATCTTTTAACAAGCATTACTATAAACAGTATAGTTCTTTGTGGGTACTAATTCCCACCGGGGTTTTTACCATTTGGTTTCTCCATAACCAAATTGATGTGTTGTGTACTATGTTATCTAATTGTGTATTAAGTTCATATAATTCTAGATTTATAAGTAGAAAATATTTAAAGTTGCTGATAGCTGATTCACCCCCCCTCTCAGTTATCTCTGAAGTATTCTAATAGATAGAATAATGGAGTAGGGGTCCCATGCATTGCCTTGTGATTGGTTGAATGTTTTCTGGTTATCTATCAGGTCTCCAAGTCTAGGTATTCATCTTCATTTAGGTCTTTAGGGTTTCACCTACATCATGAGAGAGAAAAGGGGTGTCAGATCTAGTTGGATCTAAGAAATACATGGGACACAAATAACATAAAATCAATTCTTCTAATGTTGCATATCAATCTGATGAAACCAATGTAACAAGAAAATGTGCATCCACAATATCTGAAACATAATATTAAAGGGACTTGTTCTAAACATGAAACCTTTTGCTATTTATGGTCAGTGTGATGTATGTTAGTCCTGTCTTTATAACTAGATATCTGAATGAAAGGGACTTAATTTTTCTATCTAAGAAATCTTTTTTAGAATTAGGTCAACATGTTAGTTCAAAAAACACAAATGAACCAACCAACATTAATGAATGAATGCCATCCTGGATGACACTCACCCATAAACATTAATTGATTAATTTCATCTACTGACCTAACAGATTGGTTGGTGATATATGTGCAATAGGTGATCATATAACTAAATGCAGATAGCAAGAGAAAATGCAATGAAAGTGACGAGCCTGTGCTCAAACTTCACATAAGCCATTACATGTAAGAAAGGTTAGTCAATTCTCAGGAAGTTACAGTTCACATTCATAAAGAAGGAGAAGATGCATATGCAGAAAAGGATCCATGATGCTGCAGGAGACACATAAGCGAGGAAGGGTTCTTAATGAACTAAAATATGCAGAAGTGAAAGGATGAGAGGTTCACTGTGCAAATCAGAAATGGAAGTAATGCTGTTACAGTGAGTATACAAATGCAGACAAGGCATAATAGTTCATTTTGAAAATCAACATTAGAAGATACATGCTTGGTATTATTATCATTTCTATGTTATGAAATATTGTTGTTTATGCTCATAAAATAGTAAGATTTGCAAAGAGATGAAGATATGTAATAGAATTAACAAAATGCATATGAGTTGCAAGTTAAAATCCATGAGCAATAATTGAAGCAACAGTATGTTTGTATGCTTTTATGGAGTAAGCATTTAGAGAAAACAACTACATTATGAGAAAAATAGTGTATGTTCATCAACTGAAGAATTCAAATAATACTGTAATGGTTCATGACTTCAAAAGAATATTGTATTCATTCCCTTAATGCCAAACTTTTAAAAAAATGTCTTTATGCAGGGTGTTTAGACAAATACATCTTATTCTGGTATAATGTTCATCATGCATACAATGCAGGGCATATAGTCATGCTAATAGAGTATACATGTTTTTAGGGTTCCTATTATGAGTATTTCCCATGTGAGTCACGAGCCCGTGCTCGAACCCCATGGGTGGTATCTTATATTTTGATAAAAAGAACAATGTGTTTTTACACTAAAAGGAACAACACTTTCATGGTGTTTTAAACTTTTGATAAAGTATGCTCATGGTTTCACCAGTGAAGCTAAATGTGGTTTATAAACATGTTGGAGGAGAACTTTATACGTATATCTTCAGACAGAGCAATAAAGGCAGATTCCGGTCTCGACAAAGAGAGGAACATGTTTTGTGATCATGACAACATCGTCATGTTTGAAGAACATTAAGTGCAGATACATGTGAACAAGGTAGACATGCAAGCAAAACCTAAGTTCATACAAAACTAGCACATGTTCAAAGATCACTCACATATTCACAAGAATAGCAATATGGGTTTTTTCTATTAACATTGATGCAATGCAAAAAGCAACTATAAAGAGCACAATAGCAAGACATGCAACATAAGGTAACTCCGAGTATGCTTAGGGTTACAAAAGAAGTGATGAAAACACATATTGGAGTTTCAAAATAAACAACAATAGCTTTAACAAATAGAGTGCATCAATATTTAAAAACCCTAAGTTACCACCAAGGATGTGTATCTTTTAAAAGAAAAAAAATATTGCAAAAAAGGATAGAGTTATTGTAACAATATATCATGTTCTTGTGCCATTTAAAGATGCAGAGTAAGCAAAGTTGACAAAAAAAGTAACCTATCTGAAGAAGAAAAGACAAGAAGGCCAAGTTTTGATATATAGATTAGAAGCCAAGTATCATGGGTTAATAGCAGAAGAGATGGAGCCTAAGCTTTGTGTGTTTTAACAGAGAAAACCACGACCTCTACAAGTGAAAGTTCACCATAAGCTGGGAATGAGTCTGAAGCAGTGATTGAGATGCCTAGTTTTAAGTCTGAGTTTCATGGATCACTTTACACCACTCAACCACAGCTTAGCTGACAGTGGTTGTGTTAAAACTACCAAATTAAAGTCCCAATTTGAAGTAAGGCCAACACCATCCGTTGAGGCTTCTAAAATGATAGAGCCCAAGCTCTGTAAGTTATATCTGCTGGTGTTCCACACATTGGAGGCCATGGGTCATAGATCATAGTGGAAAGAGTCCAAGATCTTGAACTCCAAGTTAAACCAAAAAAACCTCAGACTCCAGAGAAATGCACAAAATGCACCATATGTTATGGCAAAGCAAGTTTAAACCCACGGTTTCCCACAAAGCCCAAGATTCTTCACATGCTCCAGAAGCAAATTCAGCACCATCGATTATGGATTCCCAACTCTAGTTCAAACAACATAGTTACGCCACAGAGGATAAAACCCTCAATGCAAAATTAAATTGACAAACACTATGCAATGTGTTTTACTCATCTTTGAAGTCCACTAAAAAATAGAGTTAATGCTATGTTAGTCCACAGTGCCTCGACATTCCCTTCATAGTGCCATGACAGTACCTTCATGACATGAAGACAACATTCCATCTTTTTAGTGATTTTTTTATGATAGCCATGAGCTATTGTCGAAGCATTGAGATTGAGATACATCAACATGACTATACTGTGGTCGGGTTGATGTAAAGCTAGGGTTATCCAATGTCATGGTGTTGGGTTGATTAGTAGAGTTAGGGTTTCTTTGCATTCAGGGTTCGGATTTTTTATAATAAGGCTGGTGGGGTATATGAAAGTTGTATCTTTATTTACCAACTTTAGGGGGGCCATTTTTTAAGGCTAAAATTTAGGGCACTTGTTAAGCCTTATAGTTTAAGTAGTTTGCTATTTTGGAGGAATTTTGGAGGGAGATGTTTTTCAGAAAATTGAGCCATGTGGGCTATATAGTGGATCCTTTGCTTCATGTTTAGGGGTTCAAGATTTTAGAGAGGAGAGATTTTAGTGAACTATCTAGTTCTTATAGCCTTTTTTGATACATTTTGTATCCATTGGATTCCAGATTCTGGAGATAGGGCATATAGTGAACTTCTTGTTCCTAGATGTTTTGGATACCATTCTTGTAACCTATTTTATTAGATTTTTGGAGGGTAATAAAGCAGACAATCTATTTTATCTATATGTCTTTTGAGTTTGGTTTTCATATCATGTTTCATCTTTTCTTACAAGTGTTTTATTAAATTGATATCTAAAAGAAGTGAGTTTTATATTCCTTCCATAGGTAATCAACACTTCAAAGCCTTGTAAGAAATTTGTATGTTTACTAATTAGTCAAGCTATTCATAGTTCAACCCTAGTAGTAATATTTGTCAGCCTATATGTTGATCAGAGATCTAAAGTATCAAGCTTAAGCATATAAGTTTGGGTTTTCTGCATTATTGTACAAAACAAAGTTTGACCCCAATTTTGGTGTATCACTTCACTTTTAATTCCAGCCTTGTTTTCAAAAGATTCCTTATTCCCTTTTCCCCATTAAGTTACCAATCAGGAGGTGATATCCCATATCAAATAGGAACCAACCTAGAATCCATAGATTCCTTCTCAATTATAGTCCACCCATAGTTAGAGAAGGTTTCCATTGTTAGGATAGGATATTGTCAAAGCCCCAATGCCTGAGTTGGGTTGGTAATTCTAAACCTCAACAATACACTGGTCAGGTTATCATATTTTAGCATAATTAAAACCCTTAAATAACAATATTTCTATTCTTCCTTTCCACAACTCCATTTTTCTTAGGAGTCCTTGGAGCACAAAATTGTCTCCTTATTCCATTCTTCTCACAGAAATCTTTAAATCCCTTTGGGATGAATTATCCACCTCTATTATATCTCAAGAATTTAATCTTATAATATATTTGATTTTTCACAATCTATTTAAAAAATTTAAACTTTGTAAATGCTTCACATTTCTCTCTTAAAATGGTGACCCAAGTCATTCTATAAATATCTATTAATAACGTAAAGTAGCTTTCTCAATTAAGACAGTTTTTCCTTGTTAATCCTCATAGATTAGTATGACTTAACTAGACAATAGTTTGCAAGATATGTATTCCTTTGTTTTACAAGTTCTCCTTGTCTTCCTTCCAATTTGACATTCTCTGCAAATAGTATCATTAGGTTTGATATTATTTGGCAAATCTCTAACAGTTTTAGTCTTTCTGATTCTGACAATATTTTTAGAATTCACATGTCCTAATCTTTTATGGAATAACCAAATTTTATTACATCGAGTTATAAAATACAGGTTCTTATTTTTATCTTCAATATAATAGATGTTCTAAACTATTCCAAAAACTTTTGAAATTATTTTCATTTTTATTTTCCTTTAAATGACACACCCATCATTCTTGAACAACACTTCATAACGTTTCTTACACATTTGACTAACACTTAGCAAATAATGTCTCAAACCTTCAACATAGTAAATATAATATGTATAATGATCAACATCAATTGAAATGGTTCAAATACCCCTAATATGAGCACATTCTTCTCCTGCAGACCTGATTACTCCCCCATCATACTTTTCCAACTTGATAATTTTTTCTCTTTTCACCTATCATATTAATTGAACTTTTGGAATCTATAATCCATGCACCTACAACAACTTTATCATGTAATGCAATTTCCTCAACTTTTACCTCTCCCTTCTAAGAGATACCTAGAACTTAATAATCCTCTATATTTTTAAAAAAATAATTATTTTTAATTGAACGAAAAGCAAATAAATAAAATATAATTGAGTTCTTACTAATAATTATCCTTTTTAAATTGCATCTAGAAAAAAATATTGTTATTTTTATTAACTTTTATGTGCAATTAATCACACCTCTTCACACTGAAAACTAGAAAGTCCTCTCATGCATGGTAAACTAGGTTTGATAGCATCTAAGTTAGAAGAGAAATAATCCTATAGAATATAAAAGGAGAGGGGGCCACAAACACTTAGGAATAAAATGATTTAGATAATGTGAAGAACAAATAATGAAAATTTTATTAATATTTACAATAAACTTATAGATTTAAATTTATTTCTTTGAAAGTAAAAAGTTACAAGTATGTAGAAATTATCCTAGACATATTTTTTATAATGTCAAAAACTTACACTGAATAGTCTTTATATGGCCTCACTCAAACTCATTCAGCTTTATCAATAAACAAAGAACCAAAGACCAAGCCTTTCCTTCTAGGAGTGCTTCTTAGATGACAGGCCATTATAGGTTAGAAACTATCAAAATTGCATCATATCTCACACCTAAAAATGTTTTACAATTGCAGTAAACTCAGAACAACCTAAAAAAACATTTTTCCCTTGTCGTTAATGGTTGGTATTGGCCCTTGCATAACAAAGATACTATAGACCTACAATCCTTTTAAATACAAATTTTTATGTTTTTATTTATTACCATTCTTTGAATTTTCTTTGTTGTTATTTTGATAGATATTTATTTATTTCCTCCATGAATATTTTACCTCCCATTCTTTTTGGGTGGAAAAAAAGTAGACAATAAAGTTTATTAAGGTTGCACCGAATGCATTATCTCACTTCATGCATCAAACATATTCAACTTTGGGTAACCTACAAACTATATAATTGTTTTCTTTAGTGATTTTCATGGGGTTACTATTTTTAGTAAAATTTCATTTGAGCATGGATTTTCCCTATTCCTTGTTATAAGGTTAAAAATTTTTATATAAATATTTAGGTTTTTTTTGTGGCAAGATTATGTCTAGTCTGGAAGATATTAAATTTTTATTTTCTTGGAAATTGTGGTGAGCTTTCCAGTGCTTCAACCATTTCATCAATTGGACACCTACCTCAAAATTTATGGCCTCTCGAAGTTAGATATCTTGACATAAGAAATGCAAAAAAACATGTTGAACATTTAAAATGAGCTAGAAAAGGGAATTACATCTATTGATCTATGTACCAAAACTTCATAGGGAATCTTTGATTGGAGATAATATGGGGACACCTTTTGTAGTGGTTTAAGCCCGTGGTTTTGTAATATCATTTGAAAGTTTCTTGTATAGTATCTCCTATATATTGAAAGCATGAGACAGATGGTTTGTGTAGGATTCTTATAATTTTTTAGTTACCTCTAGATCATTGGTCAGTGATAGTCCTAAGAGAAGTTAGCTCTACAAGTATATGTTAATTTTTTATTAGTTGCTCAATAATATATTGAGCTACTTTTGGAGTTGGTAGTATTTCTCCAGGAAATATTTTTCACCAATAAATCATTATGTTGTGGTATGCAGGTTAGCTTTTTTTGTCAAGTTTCCATAACTATCATAAAGATCTAAGAAAGTTATTACATAAAACTCTCATGAAGATTAGTGTAGGAAGTTGTTTTGCTACTTAACTTCCTTACATAAATAATCAATATTTTTATTTTGTTATTTAATTTTCAAAGAGATAAATAAATAAATAAATGTTTATAATTAATATTTATCTAAAAATAATAAACATTTTTAAAAAAAAATAAAATAATAATATATTAATGATGTTATCTCTAAACTGAAATATCCCAAAACCTTTGTAGATTTTCTCTCCACCTCCTTGTGAAACACAATATATAAGATTTTTACCAAAGCTATTTACTTGAGACTACAACTTATGATACCTAGAATTATTTCTCCCGAGCTGGGTGGTTTTATTCCAGCTAGAGAGACCATGGAGGGAGCCTTAGTTTCCCATGAAGTCCTTCATTCCATAAACACAAATCAGTCATCTAATTTTTTTCATAAAGCTAGATATGGTGAAGGCATATGAAAAACTTAATTGGTCATTCCTCTTAAAACTTCTTTCAAAATTGGGCTTTGTGGATAAGTGGTCTAAATTGATTAGTTCTTGCATATCAGGTGCTTGGTTCTAAGTTATCATCAATGGTGTCTATTGGTACTCAGAAATACAACAAACATTTTTGATTGTTTTACTAGTGCTTTGCATTTTGACCCCCTATAAGTTCTTTTTGAGCCTATTTTCCTAGATGAGATTCTGAAGTTTCTCATGCATTTTAGGTGTTTATTTCTCTTGTTTATAAATTTGAAGACATCCAAGGTCATTAATTTCAAGTTTTGAGTTGTTTAGTGATGTCTTGATTTGATCACTTGTCAAATTCTGCTTTTCTACCTAAGTGTCAATTTGCTGCAACAGGCCCAATTTGCATTTGAATATCTTGTGTCCTGTTGAGTGTCATGACCCACCACTTTGGGGAATGTTGAGAATGTATATCAAAGAGCCTATGTTTAAAATCCCAAGTTATTTTGAGTTTGTTTGATAAGTTTTTTGATCCCTCAAAGTTGGTCTTCCAGAGATATCTTGTTTCTTTGTTCTGCCCATAATTCTGAGTAGCCCTGTTTGACCAATAGTAACTTTGTTAGGAACCTGTGTGTTCCTTCTGTTTATTTTGTTAGTGTAGTGTTGTCGGATGCATATGCTTTGTAAATCATCCCGTGAGTATATTTTATTATCCCACATGCATAGGTAGTATTACTTTTCTAGATCGTACTTAGTATATAAGAGTAGGTTGAGGCCTTTGATGGACACCGACAAATTTATTGTATTGAGCTTTCTCAAAGGAGGTTACCCCCTCGAAGTGGCCCACGATCAATAGATTCATTCTAAGTTCTGCTATTGCTCTATATTCTATTATTTCGTGCATTCTCACTATATTGATGTAAGGAGGTTCCTCTCATCTGGTATCAGAGCACTTTCTTGGGCTCGCTGGGTGGAAATTACGTCTAATTTTTTTCCGTTGTGGCCTTCAGGTTCCTTTCAATTCTACTATCTCTTGTTATTGCAATAACTCATTTCTATTATTCTGCATTTGAGTGAATTTTCCAGTCGTCAAAATTTTTTTCTATTTTTTTGCCATAGCTTCCTTGCTTTCTTTCTGTTTCCTCTCACAGTTCCTCAGAACGCCTGAAATACCATTCCGCATACTTCCTTCCTTGACGACCCAACCCCAAATTCTACATATCGAAGCCCTAAATCCCT
>MU223813.1:3077551-3088585 GCA_018584345.1 Thuja plicata | reverse complement strand
ACATGCATAGGTAGTATTACTTTTCTAGATCGTACTTAGTATATAAGAGTAGGTTGAGGCCTTTGATGGACACTGACAAATTTATTGTATTGAGCTTTCTCAAAGGAGGTTACCCCCTCGAAGTGGCTCGCGATCAATAGATTCATTCTGAGTTTTGCTATTGCTCTATATTCTGTTATTTCGTGCATTCTCACCATATTGCTGTAAGGAGGTTCCTCTCAAACTTTTGACCTTGTGACCTAATTGAAAAAATTCCTTTTGTAATCCATTACAGAGGTCAAATAATTCTTTATTCTCCATCTTCAAGTTATGACAAGTCTATTTGGTCAGTTTGCTAAGCCCATTCCATTTGCAGTTTCTATCAGTGTGCCAAACTATCAAATCCAAATTTATGAATGACCTATTTTGAGATCTTACAATTTCACACCTGGTTGAATGGAATGGACAATTGAATGCTGCCATGAATTTTAGGCATGGAAATGTGCTACCATGAATATTTTTAAGCCGTGATGAATCCATTTTCCCAGTTTGCCAATCCGATTACGTTTGCAGTTTCTAACAATTTGATACAGATCAGTTGCACAGTTTGGTAAGAGGCCCTGTTTGTGAGGTTATATCTTGAATGCCATGATTGGTCATATAGATAAACTGGTGCCCCTATATTTTAGACCAAATTTTCCTTCCAGTTTTCAAGGTTTCAGATCATATGGGTTTCGTTTACACACTTTTCAACTTTATTTCCATTTGTAGAAATTGTTATTTCTCATGTTTTTTGTCTTCTACATTTCCAAGTGGCTACCTTCGAGCGGCTCCCAAATGTGTCTGGTTGATCATCATGATTTTTCCTTCTAGATTCATTCTCTCTATATAACATATTTCTTATATCCATAAGCTCTATTTTTTAGGAGGTCGCTTGACTTGTTTACAAAGTCAAAACCAAATGCATTTCACTATTTTTGATAGGGTAATTTGCAGAATTGTTCTAAATAGGCAACTTGGGTGATTAAAATCTTTTGACCTTTTTGGTTTTGCCAAGCATAATTTTGCAATATGGAAGAATTCTGACCATGGAACATGTGTGCCCAGTGCCATGGTCTGGTTACTTGTTTTCGTCAGTTTTTAAGGCTAGTCCCAGAGGCCAGTTGTTGTTATGTGATCATTTAATAGAGGTGTAAAAGCTAAATGATTTTTATCACCAGTTCGATGCTACATGGTTTGGTTCCACTGAAAGCTATGTTTGGGTTATTCTAAGATGAGAATTAGTTTAAAGGTGAGTGGCTATTCAAAGAAATCTACCTACGTCTGTGAGAATGCGACAACATTACGACTTGATGCTGATAATATCAAAGAAAGTGTAGAGAAGAATTTGAGTCATCTTGGCAGAAAATATAAAGATTTGCTATGGATCGATCGGCCTGATCATTATGTGCCACTCTTTGGCGAGTTTTTATATGATCCTTCAAAATGGAAGGAAAGCATACCATTTATTGAACAACTCAAGGTATTTCAAGAACTAATTAAAAAGGAGACTAGCACATAACATAGGGGGCACACAAGTCATGTGAACGGTTTGACAAATGCATCAATGGTGATGTGTTAAAAAATTCACCAGAGCAATGCCAGCGCATTGAAATTGAGAAAAGGCCTATGCTGAGTTTAAAATTTTTTTGTGTAAATGATCAAATGCCAAATACAAATGGGCTGGTGTCATTTTAAAAGAAATTTGTGCAAAGATACAAAGGAGGTGCTACTTGGTGTAGGAAGAGTCTCCAATGTGAAAGTTCAATACAAAATAGCACTGTATTAAAGTGATTAAAACATTAAAATGTTTATGCCTAAACTAAGAAGTAAATGCAACTGGCAATTTAAAATACCAGAGATGTCTGCGCATTTGGTGGAAAGGATGCACTGTGTAAACTCCCTGCACAAGGCATGAATGATGGAGTGAAGAGCTCACATTAGAGATGTGGGAGCATAGACAATGCATTGGAACTATTTTGAAATGCTAGAGGAGTCTTTTCAACACTAAAGGGGGTTACGCAGTAGAGGCAGAGAATCCTGCGTAGCATTTTCCATAGGACAAGTTAAAAACTTTGCAAAGAATAGAAAATTTTATTGGTAGTTGTAATGACAGTCTTTAGCCCTTGCCAACATCTCCCTGCCACTCACCAAGAAGAGCCCAAGTCATGCTTCGTAGGTATTGGAGGTGGAGTAATCTTTTGCAAAAAATTTGACATCCATTGCAAATGCATTGTGTAGGAAATGAAGCAAGGCAGGTGTAAATCCTATGAAGGCCTACGCATTAAAATTGCATAGGATGCACAATCTAAAGAGGAATGGAGCCCGCACAATGAGGTCAATTTTTTTTTAAGATATATTTCTATGCAAAATTAATTGGCAGGTGCCACTGCCAAGTCCCACAGCCTGCACATTATATTCCTAGGGTGCGTGGGAGTAGAATAGGAGCCTGCGCAGCAAAAACATAGGAAAATACCTAACACATTTCAAAAAAAATTAAAAGCTACACGAAATAACAAGAGGATCTGCATTGAAGTGGAAAGTTGCATGGGGAATGATGAGGCATAAAGCCTTGCGCTAAGAGCCAAGAAGAGGTAGCCAGCGCACCAGAGGAGGAAAGTCTTCTGACATTTTCAAGCCAATGTTGGTAGATGTAATCCATGAAGTGATAAATTGCATAGGAAGTGAGGAGGCATTATCCCACATTGGATGGGAAACAAAAATTTTTATGTTTAAATACCATTGTGTATTTTATGTTAATTAAAGTAAAGTGCAAGAGCTCTTGGAGACCGTGTGGGTTAGAAGGCTTAGTGTGTGGCACGACCCACTTATTTTGGGCAAAAATACATGGAAAACTTTAAAAACTTCAAATCCATTAATCCCATGTTCGTCAGGATGGAGATTTTCAATATGTTTAAATGATGCAAGCCACAGATAGAGATATGAAGATGAAAAGAAATCTATGCAAGTGTAGGTTGCGGATGCATCAGGAAGCATGCACAAGGAAGAAGACCCAAATTTTGTTGGAACCCGTAGAGGTGACATGGTGGATATGATTTCATGTTGGGCATGGATTCTGAGGTGATCAAGAATTGATGAATGAATTAATCGCTTGGTGATAAAGTTTCAGGGACGATATGCATAAGCGATTAAGCCATTGGGCAATGTGGCAAAGGTGACAGTCATGCAGACAGTGTGTTGACAAGGTGGTGATGATGTGGCAGCACATCAGACAAGTCTCCCAGATGGGCATGGATCTCGAGGCAACCAAATCTATGGTTGACTTGATCCCTTAAGGTTAAAGATGCATGAGATTTACCATTAAGCCATTAAGGGAAGAGTGACATGTGGCACCTGGACACATGGTGCAATCCTGTGCAGTGTAGAGGTAGAAAATTAGAGATTGACACATGGCACCCAATGGATCAGTGAGCGAACTAGAGGATGACATGTGGCACAGGGCAGGGGCCAAGTGGTGCAAATCTAGTGCAGTGTAGAGGCACCAATCAGAGATTAACATGTGGCACAAAGTGGCCTTCAGATCAATCAGAGGGTGACACTTGGTGCAATCTAGTGAGATGTGCAGATTTAAATGATTTTTTAATTTCAATTCATTTCAACAAAGGGGTTAACAAGTGTGCAAGTTCAAAAAAAATCAAGGGTTGACTTAATCGCTTAAAAGGAAGATGCTCACCATCTAACCTTTAAGCCATTAAACCTAAGTGACAAGTGTCACAAGCTAGTGCATTCTGGGGTAATAAGGGATCAAATTGAAATATTTAAACAGATTCATCACAAAATGCAAAGGGTTAAAAGGTGTGCAAGTTCAGAAAGATCTAAGGGTTGACATAATGGCTTAAAGGGAAGATGCTCAACATCTAATAACTAAGTCATTAGGCCTAACTGACAAGTGTCAAGATGAGATGAAATCTGGGCAAAGGAAA
This sequence comes from Thuja plicata, assembly GCA_018584345.1. Taxonomy (NCBI): domain Eukaryota; kingdom Viridiplantae; phylum Streptophyta; class Pinopsida; order Cupressales; family Cupressaceae; genus Thuja; species Thuja plicata. The sequence continues at coordinate 3,084,623 of MU223813.1, read as the reverse complement.
TATTAAAGTTAAGTTTTATCTCATTTCAATAGTCCAACTATTGAAAAAGTAAATTAATTTCAAATTGAAATATTTCAAACTTTTAAAAGAAATTTGCACGAGAAGGAAAATTTTGATTAATATTTCAGAGGGCAAATTTGATCCAAACTATAGAGTATCATATATCACTAGAAAGGTCTCAGAATGGAGATTTTGATTTTGTAGACCATTTGAGGGAAAATCAAATCAGATTCTTGTAGTTGTAGTTTGAGGACTTGGAGATATTTTGAGGAGCAGATAGGTGTCAGTGAAGGAGATGGTTTTTCAATTTCTCCTATATCTTTCTTTTCTCCTGATTGTAAGAGGGATGTTGAAATTTATGCTATTGGGCAGTAATCAGGATCTTGAGTTTTATTTCTTTGTGCTCTTTGTTTTGCAAATGTACATATCCAGATGAATTTTAATGAAGAATGATGGAATCCATGTTCAAATATCTTTCTGATGTCTTTGTATGCTTGGTTTTAATTCTTGTGTATTAATCTATAAGGCATGTTAATGTATCGGTTACAAGGTAGTTGTGGTCTTGTTTTTTGTGTTTTTTTCAAGGAGAGATTAAATTTTGAATGCAAGTTCTGAGAGTTTAGGATCAACACATGAATTTGATGTCTGGATATTGAAATGAGAAGAATGGATTGTGAGGCATTTGATTCAGGTTATTTGAGTTTGGAGTTAGGGTTTTTTGGGTTTGTATGTTTATTTGACTCTGATGCCCAATAGATAAGGCACTGGTCTTTGTTGGTTATGCAGTTTCATCATCAAATCTTTAACATAAAATCATTTTCCCTTTCCTGTTTAAGAGTAGAAATGTGTACAAGTTGCATTGAATAGTGCAAATATGTTTGGTGATTCCTTGTAGAATTGAATCTAATAGGTTAGCCTGCCTGAGCCTCCAGGTTTGAAGAGAAGAATGGTGAAAATCCTTGTTGTTACCTTGACCATTTCCCTGGTTCTTAGCAGATCATACATGTGGGATCTTGTATAAGACTGGTTGAGTTGAACTCCCATGTTTTATCAGTCTGAGAACTATCGACGATCACATCTGTATAATGAAGCTTAGCTAGTAAGTCATTGTATATGTAGATTTTATCATGTTTTAGGTGCACCCACCTGAGTGTGTGAAACTCAAATTAGAAGGAGGATTAAATCCTCATCAATTAGTCTTTTCTTTCCACTCATTCTGTAGGAATGAATTGACTCTTGTGAGCTAGACAAAAATCCCTCGGTCTGGTTTGCATTGTCACTTTTAGAACCGATGGATATAAGAAAAATCACTAACAAAATGGCGACTCTAGTAGGGAGAAATGGATTGTTGTAAAGTCTATAATGACTAACTATTTATCATCCATTTCTTAATAATTTTATTGAATCTTAATCCCATACTTGTTGTGGGTGGCGACTCTGTTTGAATATGGAGAATCCTGGTTGTTTTGTGCCAGTGTAACTTGTGATTATCAGTTGCTATTTGATGTTTAAGATCGGCAAGTTTAAGACGTGATTTCCTTGCTTGGCTAAATCAATATTCTGAATATGATTTTAAGAAAAATATTTAGGAAAGAAATCTGAAAATTTTTCAGATCTGTGTAAGAAAAACCTAGAAGTTTTCATGGCAATGAAATTAAAGAGGATTGTGCAGCTCTGTTGAATTAGAGAAAACCTAGAATTGAAAAGAATCAATCAAATGACACTTGTTGTTTGAAAGTTCTCCTCTGCAAGGAGATGGCGACTCTACAAAGAAAGAACCTGATGAATCTACACAAAAGGCTCTAAATCCATAGTGTTTCAAGTCAAGAAGCAAAGAGAACAGTTGCTGCAAATTTCATCCAGGTAATCCTCTTATTTGTTGAAAAGAAAAGTCCATTCATATGTGAATAAGTCACTAAGAAAAAGGAAAGAGATTGAAAAATTTTGTCATATTTCTGGGTTGAAAGTTTCAGTTTCAAGAAATTAGAAATATGTTGTGGTTTCAAGAAGGAAGTGATGGTTTTGAAATTAGATAGAAATATTTTTCACAAGAATAGAATCTATTGTTGTTTAAATAGTTCAAATGGAAATTCCAACTCTCATGGAGGGAGATGTGTTTTCTAGATCTGAAATTTATGAGCAAGATCTTGAAAATGTTGATAGAAAAAATGATATTTTATTGATAAATCAAAAGATCCAAGAAAAAGCCCTGTTGATTTTGAGAGAAAGGGTAGGAGAAAGAAGAAAAAAAGAGTCAACATATTTGTTTTATCAAAGGTTTTCTAGTGCAGTTGATAAGCTTATAGTGGATATTGACTTTCCAGAATTAGAGTGGGTGCAATTATTGTTAGAACTTTGTATGCCGGAATCGCTTGATTGGTCAACATCTCTTAGAGAAGAGGCATTTGAATGTGTTAGAAGATGGATTGATGAAATTAAGAAATTTGAACTTGAAATTGTAGATGATGTTGAATCTAGTTCTTATGATGATGATAAGGAATCTTATTATGCTGATGATGAAGTAGATGAACATCAGATTGATGAAGATGAATCTTTAGTAAATAATTTTTCCTTTCAGTCTGTAGATTTTTCTTCTATTCAGCACAATAGTGTAGACTTCTTGTCTCAATTTAAGGAAGACTTTAGTGAGCACCAAGAGAATGACTAGAATGTAGACAGAAGTTGTTGCAGTGATTTCCTTGCACAAGAAGATATGATCCACAAAGTTTCAGTCCTTGTTTCAAATAAGGAGGATTGTTTTCAATCCATGTTATTAAATGGGGATGTCCAAGAGATCATTTGTCAAGAATTTGCAGAAGAAAAGGATAGAGAATTATCATATTTTGAAAATAGATGTGTATATGTTGTCCCAACACCAACACCTTTTCATAAGGATGATTATTTTGATAAGATCATTGAGGATTTTATTTTTGAAAATGATAGCTATAGTTGTCCTTCTTCTCAAATTCATAGCCATGATGATTGTTCAACTCATAATGATGTTGATTTATAAATTTCCATCCTTGATGATGGTTACAATTTAGAAATTGATGGTGGGTTTAATGAAGTTTCTAACCCACTCTTTGATGAAGAAATAGATGTAAATCATCCAATGCTTTGCTATCCTGATTTTGAAAAGGGTTTCCATGTAGTTTCTAATCCTTTGTATGAGGACATGGTTAAAAATTTAGTTGATCTAAATGATATATCAGATTATGAAAAAAATAAGTATGGGAACCAGGATGAAATGACTGGTTTGGATTCCTTTCGCTCTAATCAATCTTCCTCTAATGTTGATCTTGAAAATTATTACAGCTTGAAAATGAAAGAAGTTTCTCATGGTGAACTAAGTATGAAATCAAAGGTTATGGTTCATCATGCTTCCCCTAACTCTTTGCATGATACATGTGAGGTTGAATATGAAAATTTTTTCTTTGATATCCAGGCATGTGTTGGAGTGAACCAGTATGTTTCCAGCCATGAGAGTGAGCTGGAATGTTTATTGTTTCAGAAAGATAGTGTTACTCAAGGGTGTGATGTTGTGATATCACACAGTGATCAACATATGCAGTGATTCAGTGCTTTTTCTTTTCCAAGTGAAGGTTATTTTGCTAATTACCTTTTGTTTGATATGTTGAAGATTCAGGGCAGCACTTTTTATCAAGTGAATGGATATAATAGCCTCAATTTACCTTGGATTTTTGGAGATGAAAATTATATGTTTGATAGAGGTAAGAGATGAATCATGTTTTGGGGTTTTGGACCTTTGTAAATAAGCTTCTTGTTTGTATAGTTTCTTTCTTTCCCTTTCAGTCATGTGGTGTGTTTCCTTTCAATAAAGAGTTTCCTTGTTCTTCGAGAGAAAAAGTTCTAAGAGAAGAGTTTCAAGAGAGAGAAAGTCTAATTTGTTTTGGGGTGGTCTGCTTATTCCAGAGATCTGAATCCTCTACATGCCCACATGGGGCATGCATCCTCAGTTAGAGCCACTTTTGGTACTCAAAAATACAACAAACATTTTTGAGTGTTTTACTAGTGCTTTGCATTTTGACCTCGTATAAGTGCTTTTTGAGCCTATTTTCCTAGATGAGATTCTAAATTTTCTCATGCATGTCAGGTGTTTATTTCCATTTTTTATACATTTGAAGAAATCCCATGTCATTAATTTCAAGTTTTGATTTTTTTAGTGATGTTTTGATTTGAGCACTTGTCAAATTCTGCATTTTTGCCTTTGTCAATTTGTTGTAATGGGCCCAGTTTGCATTTGAATATCTTGTGTCCTGTTGAGTGTCATGACCCGTCACTTTGGGGAATGTTGAGAATGTATATGAGAGAGCCTATGTTTCAAATCCCAATTTATTTTGAGTCTTTTTGATAGGTTTTCTGATCCCTCAAAGTTGGTCTTCTAGAGATATCTTGTTTCTTTGTTCTACCCAGAATTTTGAGTAGCCCTGTTTGACCAATTGTAACTTTTGACCTTGAGACCTAATTGGAAAATTCCTTTTGTAATCCATTATAGAGGTCAAATACTTCTTGAGTTTCCTTCTTCAAGTTATGACAAGTCTATTTGGTCATCTTGCTAAGCCCATTTTATTTGCAGTCTCTATCAGTGTGCCAAACTGTCAAATGCAAATTTTTGAATGACCTACTTTAAGATCTTAAAATTTAAAACCTAGTTGAATGGAATGGAAAATTGAATGCTCCCCTATATTTTAGGCATGGAAATGTGCTACCATGAATATTTTCAGGCCGTGATGAATCTGTTTTCCCAATTTGCCAATCTGATTCCGTTTGGAGTTTCTAACAATTTGATGCAGATCAGTTGCATAGTTTGGTCGGAGGCCCTGTTTGTGAGGTTATATCTTGAATTCCATGATTGGTAATATAAATAAATTTGTGCCCCTATATTTTAGACTAAATTTACCTTCCATTTTGCAAGGTCTCAGATCCATATGGTTTTGTTTTCACACTTTTCAAGATTCTTTCCATTTGTAGAAATTGTTATTTCTCATGTTTTTTGTCTTCTGCATTTCCAAGTGGCTACCTTCGAGCGGCTCCCAAATGTGTCTGGTTGATCGTCATGAATTTTCCTTCTGGATTCATGGTCTATGTATAACATAATTCCAATATCCAGAAGCTCAGGTTTTCAGGAGGTTGCTTGACTTGTTTAAAAAGTCAAAACCAAATGCATTTCACTATTTTTGATAGGGTAATTTGCAGAATTGTTCTGAATAGGCAACTTGGGTGATTAGAATATTTTGACCTTTTTGGTTTCACCATGTGTCATTTTGTAGTATGGGAGAATGTTCACCATGGAAAATGTGTGCCCAGTGCTAGAGTCTGGTTACTTGATTTCGTCAGTTTTTGAGGCCAGTCCCAGAGGCCAGTTGTTGTTATGTGATCATTTAGCAGAGGTATAAAAGCTGAATGATTTTTATTGCCAGTTCGATTCTACATGGTCCAGTTCCACTGAAAGCTATGTTTGGGTTATTGGAAGGTGAGAATCAGTTTAAAGGTGAGTGGCTACTCAAATAAATCTACCAACATCCGTGAGAATGTAACAACATTACGAGTTGATGCTGATAATATCAAAGAAGGTGTAGAGAAGAATTTTAGTCATCTTGGTAGAAATTATAAAGATTTTCTATGGATCAATCGGCCTGATCATTATGTGCCACTCTTTGGCAAGTTTTAATATGATCGTTCAAAATGGAAGGAAAGCATACGATTTATTGAACAACTCAAGGTATTTCAAGAACTAATTAAAAAGGAGACTAGCACATAACATAGGGGGTACAAAATTCATGTGAATGGTTTGACAAATGCATCGATGGTGATGTGTTAAAAAATTCACCAAATTCATGCTAGCGCATTGAGATTGAGAAAAGGTCTATGTTGAGTTTTAAAAAAATGTCTAAATGATCAAATGCCAAATACAAATGGCCTAGTGTCATTTTAAAAGAAGTTTGAGAAAAGATACAAAGGAGGTGCTACTTGGTGTTGGGAGAGTCTCTAATGTTAAAGTTCAATACAAAATAGCACAGTAATAAAGTGATTAAAACATTAAAAATTTTATGCCTAAACTAAGAAGTAAATGCAACTAGCAATTTAAAATACCAGAGATGTCTGCGCATTTGATGGAAAGAATGCACTGTGCAAACTGCCTGCACAAGGCATGAATGATGGACTGAAGAGCTCATGCTAGAGATGTGGGAGCATAGACAATGCATTGGAACTATTCTAAAATGATGGAGGAGTCTTTTCAACACCAAATGGGGCTGCATAGTAGAGGCAGAGAATCCTGCGTAACATTTGACATAAGACAAGTTAAAAACTTTGTAAAGAATAGAAAATGTTATTGGAAAGTGTAATGATAGTCTTCAGCCCTTACCAACATCTCCCTACCACTCACCAAGTGTAAGGAAACTCAGGTGCGGAAACAACTTCCTACGCTAATCTCTATAGGAAAGTATTGTGCAAATTCTTTTAAATCCTTACAATTTCAGATTCGTTAACTACTTTAACAAAGATATTGCAACCACATACCATTAATACAGAAAATAGAGAATGACACAATGATATACCCTGGGGAAAACCTTTCGGTAAAAAACCCCAGCACTCCAAAACCTGCACAATGTATTGATCAAAGCTATTACAGCTTACAATACACTTGCAATGCAAGTTCTTTCAGAAGATTTCAAAACCCTTGAAGACAAATCACGGCAGCATAAAATGTTCCAACAATACACTCGCATCACATCTCTTTGTAACCCTAACAAATGCTTATATCATGCGCTTCACTTTTTAGGGCTACTCCAAAAGATAACCGTATTAGGGTTTTACCATTCTCCGAGAAAATAGGAAACCTCAAACCCCACGATTGGGGAAGAGTGTACAGTACTCAAATTTATCAGTTTCCACATGTCTTCACCTATCATTGAATCTTCCTAACATAGCTCTTACGTGTCATAGGAATCTATCATAACTGTTTTAGCCATGATCTCCTTACACACAATTCAAGATGCCGACACATCAACATTATTTGCAAGAAATACATTTTACAAAACAAATAATA
>MU223813.1:3005949-3049424 GCA_018584345.1 Thuja plicata | reverse complement strand
GCTCTGCAACTAAAACCAGAAATCACTTTGCTATTTCTTATGGACAACAAAATCATCAATTTCGCCGACCCTTGGAAATGGGCCGATTTGCCTATTTATACAACTCTCTCTAACCCTAACCCTATTTGACTGTGTTTTAATAAAATATAATATCTGGGGGCCAGTACTACCTGTGCCACCCTACAAAAGACCTGGAGACGGAATAGCTCTGCCATGTCAGAAGAAGAAGACAAGAATATACATCAGAAGAATCAGCCTCGAGAAGAGAGCCAGAGAAAAGAAAGAAGAAAGTAAGTCCCCCAGGGACTGAGGCTACATGCCCCATAAATGGGAAATGTGGCACCCTATCTCCAATGTGCCAGGTGTACCTTTGAACGGCGCCTCGAGAAGATCGCCCTGTCAGAAGCCAACTGCCGAGCCAATGCCTCTTAATATGCCCAACTACCCTCTGACAGTCTTTATTAACCACCTCTGAAAGTGACCGATCGGCCTTGGGGACCAGGACACAGATCACTTTAAAGAATATAAAATTGTGGATTCGAAACTCTGGGGTCCGGGAACTTACGTCCCCAAAAGAATAAAGAATATTTCATGCTCAAGTTTCCCCGGTTCCCAGGGAACGCTCAAGGCTGTTTATTATCATTGAAGGCCTGAAGAATGCAGAAAATGCCATCCTCATCAATCTTCCTTAGGCTGGCCCTTCTGTGCCTAGCCACTTCAACTTGTTCCGCCAGGTCCGGAACATTATTCCTAAACTCATCCGCCATCCTTGCGGCATCATGGCCCTTAAGCATCATTTTGGTCAGTTTTGTCATTCGGGCCCCATCCATCCCCTCCGGGGATTGATACCGAGATGCCATTCTTTCATCAAAATTCCCCAAAATTGACTCCTCGGGGGTATAAGTGTTTGTACCAAGGGGATCAACCCCGGAAGCTTTTATTACAAATGACTTATATAAATTAAAAGAATACTTCACTGTGTTTACTTTTTCCTGTAAAGACTCTACCAGTTTCTTGGTTACCTCCAATGTGAGGTCCAGTCTAGAGTGCTGAGCCTTTACGAAATCAAATGATTCCTCACCCATAATTCTGGATTCAGAAATTATGTCTTCTCCTAGGGTGAGGAGCTCTTCGAACTCTACCTTCCATGCCTGGTAATTCTCGGTGTCACTCTCCCACTGCTCAATCAGCGCCTCCGCCTGTAAAATAATCTGCTGTGTCGTATATAAATCTGGGAGAGTGGCCGCTAGGAAATTCCAGGTATTTCCTATTTGTAGAGCGACCCAATCGTCTACTTCCTGGGCCTTCTTCTTCATTACTCACACGGAGTCTATGTCACTCTGCGGTAATTCCTCTGATGTGGAGGTCTGTGGAGGGGCGGCGTTGAGGGGTCAGGCTAGTTCTGTAAGTAACCCCATGAGGTTTGCACTCCTTTCCTTTTCTGTCTTGAGCCTCTGGGCCTCTTTTTCATATCGGGCCTCCACTGCCCTTGCCGCTTCTTTTAGCAGGTCTACTTCGCCCTGCTTTCCCCTTTTGCCCAAGGATACCTCCACGATATTATAATCCGTGGGATCTGCAGTCGCTTCATCAGCGTCTGGGGGAGGTGTTTCCACTACCATAACTGTTTCTCCACCCGGCCCAGTTCGAAGGGTATGAACTGTCCGGGCCATTTTTTCTTTTGGCAGGGCCTGAGCTAAGGCCATTATTTCAGCCAGGGAGATAGGGACTGTTGGAGCGGATTGGGCTTTATTTTTTCTTCTTTCTGCCAACCATGGAGGTGGGAGAGGTGGCCTTCCTGCCAGAGTGTGTTCTTCAGATTCTCTCCCGGTGTCCGGTGGCGGCTGCTCCTTTTCAACATGCACTTCCTCTATTTCTTTCCCTGCCGGAACCTCTTCTTCAGCAACATCTTCAACTTCTATCTCCTCAGCCTGGTCCCGGATGTCAATTGGTGTGTCTAGACCCTGGTCAGCTTCTTCGGGTATCTCTTCTTCATGATGCTCTTCCTGTTCTTCATCTGTCGGTAGTAGGGGCGGTATCAGGCCAAGATTCAGAGTTTGGGCCGCTGTGATAACCTGCCCAAAGGTTGCCCCCGGGAGTGGCCTTGGGAACACGGCAGCTAGGGTTACGGTTGGTCCTGAAGTTCTGGGTCCGGGTTCTCCAGCGGATGCCTCTTGCTCACTTGGTAGTTGTTGGTCCACTCCCGGACCTTCTGTTCCTGGGGCCCCGGAGGTAATCTCTGGTTCTGGCCTCTTTTCTTCTATTTGTTGTTCTTCTTGTCCTGCAGCTTCTTCTTCCTAGTCTTTCGGGTCCACAGCCTCTTATTCTTTCTCTGAGACTTCCGTCCCTGCTTGTGTATCGTCCCCTTGCAGATTCCCAAACTCATCAGCTGCGAACATGTCAAACTCCTCTTCTGGAGGGGGACTGGCTGGGATATCTACCTGTTCTATTTCCTTCTCCAGTTCCGGGGAACTAGAAGAAAGGATTTCCAATTCTTTTGGGAGGGAAGCCCTTGGCGCCGGTTCTACCTTCGACTATTTGATGTGATTTCTCTTCCTCCGGGTGATCAGAGGTGGCCCCGCATCTGCTATTGCTGCCGCCTCCATAGGATCCACCCCCGTCGCCTTCGCCATTAAGGCTGCCAGCGATGGGGAGGAAGGGGGAAGAATTGGTCCGGCCATCAGCGGGGGAGTGGCGAGCCTTATGATCAACTGCTCCCTCATTTGTTGGGAGGCCGCTACAGATTGCTTAATCTATTCCTGAATGGGGATTTGCTACACGGAGGGAGTTGTTTCTATCCCCTTTCCTTTGTCTGCGCCTTGCGCAGCATTCCCAGCCCCCAGAGTCAACTTTGGTACCGGTGGTGGTGCTACTTTTGGTACCGACCTGGAGGCTAGGCGCGCACTCCCGGGGCATGCCTTCTTAAAATAGGCATGAATTCTCTCGACCACCTCCCGAGTGAAGTCCTCAATTGTGTGGTCCTCTTGGAGGGCCCAATTTATTGCCGACAGTGGCATTTTGTCAATCCCCTTCTCTTTGTACTGGGGGTTTATTGTGGGGGCATCGTCTGAAAAGCCCGCCGGGAACCTCGGGAGCTTTAGCTCCTGCATCATTCCGACCCTCATTCTATCGTAATGTCGGCTGCACACATCGATATCATCCTGGCGATCTGCCAAGAATTCTTCCATGTGTGCGTGGTGGGGTCCGCAGCTCGGGGCAGTGCCGTTGCAATTCTGCCATGCGGATCAAAATTTTTCCACGCCAGATAAAATTCCTGCAAGTTGTAACATTGAAACTCATTATTTGCCTCCTTTGTGGAGGCTAGATTGCAGGTGTAGTTCCCACAGGAGATTGGGAATGAAACGTTTGGGACCTTCTTGTGGGTCAAAAGGGTATGCAGCTCCATCATCTACCGGTAATATTCTAGCAGCACGATCTTGTCCCCGCAATGCTTGGGCAACAAGTATGGTTTCCCGGAGAAGCCGGCGACCCTAATGTATGTGTGTTGCTGGAACTGGATGTAGTAGTACCCATAACTACTAACCAATTTCATCGCCTCAGTAGACAGGCGGTATCTGGCATCCCGGGTGGGTGTGATCAAATGGTAGTAAACGAAGGAGTCGTTTACCCGGCAGTAACTGGGGAAGCTGGCTTCCCATTGAATCTGTGGGAAATGGTCCCACAGTGCTTTCTATCCCCGGCCAAGCCTGAGAATTCCATCTGTAAGTAGGCCATTGGAGTGGGGCCTCTGTTGGGCCAAAGCTCAGAAAACATAAGAAGTCATATAGAACTTCTTCTTCTTGTTCATCTCCAAGAACTGGGAGTCGACATGATTGGAGATAATGGTCGCCCAGTCAAAGAACTCTCCATTAGTGGAGATGCCCAGGAGGAAATAGTACATCCATTTTGAAAATTCCTGGGCAGAGGGTTGCCCAAATACCCAGGCCAATGCTATCATCCCCATTTGGATGCTTTCCTTGAATTCGGAGCGCGAGATATCTATCTTCATTCTTTTTGGATCCCTCTTTGGGACCTTTAGCCAGTGAGTGTTCATGTACACCCGGGCGGCATCCTCCAGTTGGTTGAATTGTTTGAAGGCCTCTGTCCTTGTGACCACCAAGGACCTATCAAATTGCGGGATACCCAGGCCTGCTTGGAAAGTAACTGGGTCGAGGGACACCAGTAGAGTGGGGAATCCCGTAGGTTTCGCAGGTGCTAGCATGACAGCCCAGACGGAAGACTTATAGTTGGCAGCCAGGGTGAGAACAAGATCCGGAGACTGCACAGAGCATGGGAAGCAAGCTGCCCAGAGAATCCCAGAACCTCTGACGTTGGTTGCAATTTTGTCTCCAGCCTGTCGCTGGATGTGCATTATCTTTACTAGGGCCTGCATTTCTGCCCAAGTCCCGACACTGGGGTCGGTCATAAATTTTACCTGGGACTCAATCTTTGAGCCCACAATCTCCTCACCCTGCATATACTTCATGGTGAGGGGTAGCTTTTCCAGGGCCTTCTCTATCTGTGATTTTTCCACTGCCCTGGTCTCGGTTGTGGATGGCAACTCCAGACTTCCGGGAGGAGATGATGCAGATGCTTGAGACATGTTTGTAAAATAAATTCTGGACCTGTGAGACAAAGCGACCATCAGAACATATTCATCAAAATAAAACAATAACTCTAGGGTCCGGAGTTCTTACCACCGCGCCGTTTTCTTTTCCTGAAAAGTTAGTTTTTTGCACAAGTATCTGAAAAGCAAAACATAAACTTAGCATTTTTCATTGTATCTCGGGGTTCGGGAAATTTTATCACACTTGAGGATGTCATAGGATGAATGGTGGAAAGAGGCCTGAGGCCCAAAGAAATTACCATTAGCAAAGAAGAATGTGGAAACAAGTCCACATGGACGCCACGTGCGCTGGCATTGAATAGATGTGATGGCACTGGCGGCGGAGCCAACTGTTTGAATGCGCAAAAAGTGAAATCCACTTGGCCAAAAGTAATTGTGCGCATGGGAAATAAATGAGGCTCTGACAGCCTTGATGGAGGACAGAGAAAATCGCCTGTTTGAAACCGACAGAGAGCCGAGTTTCAAACAGGTGGTTTTCTGCCTCGAAACAAGCTTTGAAGTGAAAAACCAACAGCAAGGGCGACTCGACCAGCTCGTCGAGCCACCCAAAAGGATATATAGGGAGTTGAGGGGTATATACATAGAACGGAGGAGATATACAAGGGTTACCTACAAAAATATACATATATACATGAATATACACACGGAAAACCCCCGCGGAAAAACCAGACACGACAGAAATAGCTATATACAATATCTACATTGTGCACATGTTATCTACAGGCAATTTACAAATTATTTACAGACTATCTACATCTGCACAGAAGGTGGACAACCTTCTGGCAGAGTCGAGCCACCAGCAAGCGGCAAAACTAGAAGACCGAAGAAACAAAAGAGAACAAAGGCAAACGAAAACAAAAACAGACCAACCCAAAGAAAACCAGAAAATGAAAGCAAAGCGAAGAGGAGAGAAGCAGAGAAACCAACTTGAAAATGCAGAAGGCGGAGGAAGGGAAAGATTACTAGGAGAACTCTGCAACAACTTTGAATCGTCAAGCCGTCGAGATCACCACCACGGAGCACTAGCGTATGTCTGAGAACAGTAGAAGGTGTTAAGCTTTGATTATCCCAAATTTCTCTGTAACTATTCTGCTAATCGCTTTGAAAATCGCTCTATTTCGCTTTAAGTGCTTCGAAGATTTTAATCACGGTAATTGAGAAAATGACAGGCGAGTCTATTTATACCCGTGGTAAAAGTAATCCTCCTCATTCTGGAGATTTCAGGCTAGGCAAAACATCCAGACTCCGGGCTCGGGGACTCCTTACAACGATGTTGTAAGACTTAGGAACATCATCGCAAAGAATCCCGGAGTCCAGAATCCGGCTTCCAACCAAAAGGAAACCTCCAGGATCCGGGATCCCGGAGGGAAAGACCAAACCAAGAAAAAGAGACACACCGGGGAGGAAAACCCTGGAGAAAGAAAAGAGAAAGGAAAAGAAAGATAAGACAAAGCCGTAGCAAAAAGCAAAGCAAAAGCGAAAAAAGGGGGACCCAACATTTTGCACACAAAATTTAAGGATGGGGATGCAGGGCATAACAAATGGCGACTATCTGGGACAAATGTCTTAGCGCATTTGAGAACCATAGAATCTCTGGTTAGCACAACTAGAGCAAGTCGTCCTCCCGAAGCGTTTGACAAGCAAAGAGCAGCATATCCAAGAGAACCCGACCACACAGGAGTCAATCCGTAGCCTTTCATCAGTGGTGTTGTGTGTGCTTTGGAAGGAAATCAAGCCGATGACCTCTGGGAGGAATAGAGAAGCGGTACTAATTACATCAAACCAGTCATCAATTTAATTGCTTTTCCCCCGGAGACCGGAGTTTCATCCCGCTTTTTCTCATTACTTCATTTATTTCTAAGTGGGGAAGGTGTTACTTCTTTCACCATTAAACCCAAGCTTAGCTAAAATTCAAATGGCGGTACTTCATTCACCAATCCACCTATATTTAGGTATTTGGAGAGGATAAAACTCTGGACCCAGAAGGAATTTCTTTGGATTTTCAGACGTGGATCAACCAACCAGTACAGCTGCTCTACCCTCGATGTGTCTGATTACTTTTCCTTATATTATTATTGTTCACTGATTGCCAGACTCCCGGAGATAACACCCAATGGAGATTGCCCAAAAATGTGCCATATCCTGCAAAACAATCCCGGAGACCAGGTTGATTCCACCGTGGTAAAGATAGATTCTAAAATTCACCATGCTAGACGCATTTGCACCAGAGGCCAATGTTATGTGAAGCATTCCAGTTCTTACAAGATGGAGCAAAATGCTGGGACCAAAAGAAAGCCAAAAGCGAAAACAAAGCCAACAAAAGTAAAAGAAAGGAGGAGACTGCCCCGGAGGATAGCCAACAAAACTATTTACAAGGGGATATTTACATATAGTACAAATTTTGGGACAATCTTACCCTCACTCAAAATAATGTTTGAGAAACTGCCCATTAACAGGCAATGCGACAGGTTCTCCAGTCAAGGTGTTAAGGCGGTAAGTATTTGCCCCGCAAACTTCTGAGATTAAGTATGGTCCGAGCCAGAGCCATTAGAACTTGGTGTGCTTTCCTTTCTTCTCCCGGGCCTTGTCCCACAACAGGACCAAATCTAAGATCTGAAAAGCCTTGTATTAGGCTCTTTTGTCAAACCATCATTTCACTACTGCTTGATGACACACAAAATGTTCAAGGGCCGCGTCTCGCTGTTCTTCCATTCGCACCAGATTCAAGAGTTGAACCTCCACAATGTTGTCCTTGCTGTTGAATTCTTGCATAAACTATAAAATTGGAATCTGTAAGTTGACTGGGAATACGGGGCTCTGACCATAAACCAGGTGGAATGGGGATGTCCCCAGGGCAGCTTTAATATGAATGCGATCTGCCCAAAGGGTGAATTTCAGTTTTTGGTGCCAATCCCGGGGGTTTTGTTCTAACAGATGTTTGATCACTTCAAGTAGATTCTTGTTCGTTGATTCAGCAACGCCATTTCCCTGGGGGTAATAGTTGCTAGAGAATTTCAGTGTGATCTTTCAGTTGTAGGTCCATTCGAGTAATTGTGCAGAAGAAAACGCCAGACCATTGTCACATACCAAAGCAAAGGGCATTCCAAACCTTGTGACGATGTTTTCTTCCAAGAACTTGATAACTACATCCGCCGTGTTATTTTTACAAGGTATGGCTTCAGACCACCGAGTGCAGTAATCGATAGTAGTCAGAATGTATCAGTGGTTGGCAGATGAGTTGGGGTTGATCTCCCCTATAAAGTCAAATTCCCACTGGGCAAAGGGTCTAGCCTTGTAGACTGGTTGCAGAGGCATGGCTGGGTTATGCTCACGACGTGCCGTAGTTTGGCAAGTATGACATTTTCTGACATGAGTGTAAACATCCCTGAAGATACAGGGCCAAAAATATCTGACCCAAAGGATCTAATGGGCAGTGGCGTCGGTTGAACCATGCTCGGTCCAAAACTGTCCATGGAATTCATCAATTATTTTCACAGCTTGGTCCCTGTCGATGCACCGGAGGTATACTCCTTCGTAGTTTCGACGGTAAAGTGCAGAGTTTTTGATCATGAAATGGGCACTTTTCATCCATAGAGCATGGCATTTGTGGGGAGGTAATCCCTCCGGGCATTTTTTGTTTAGCAGCAAGTACACCAGATCGGTATACCACGGATCCTGGGTAGTGGACTCCACCGTATAAGTATGACATTCTATGTGGGCAATCCCTTCTGCTATCATTTGACCTAGTCCCTGGCCTCGGACTATTTTCATGGGCTGCATCTATAAATTGTATTCCTGGAGGATGGCCATCCATTTCCCCCATCTCTCGCCCAATTCACTCTGCATCAGCAGAGATTTGACAGCCAGGTCCGGGATGATAGCATGCACTTTGCTCCAGAGAATATAATGTCAGAATTTCTTCACGGCGTGAACTAGAGCGAAGGCCTGTTTTTCCAGTGATGAATACCGGACCTTGGCATTCTTAAAGGGGGAACTCATGAAAGCAATTGGTCGTTCCTCCCCTTTAACCTTTTGGGTTAGTACTACCGCGGTAGAATGTGGTGAAGAAAACGAGTAGATGTAAAACAGAAGGGAATAGTCTGGACTAGCTAGGACAGGTGCCTCTGTTATGGTCTGTTTGATCTGGGTGAATGCCCGCTTTTCTTCAGGACTCCACTCAATTTTGGTATCCTTTTTCATCATTTCGTTGAGCGGCTTAACTATCTCTGCGAATCCTATAATGAATCGACGCACGAAGTTGATTTTTCCAAAGAAGGATCACATTTCTTACTTGCTACCAGGCATCTGTAGGTTTAGAAATGCTTCGACTCTATCAGGGTCTATGGATATACCCTTCTCAAAGACGATATGCCCGAGCAACTTCCCCTTGGTGACCCTGAATATGCACTTCTTGGGGTTGAGGGATATTCTATACCGGTGACACCTCTCGCATATCTGAGTGAGGTGGGCGGCGTGATCACGCCTATCCTGGGAGAAGATGGTCAAATCATCCATGTAGATGATTATGCATCGATTTACAAGGCCTTCAAACGCAATGTCCATGGCCTTCTGAAAGGTAGCCCCCGCGTTGATCAACCCGGAGGGCATTCTTCTATATGAAAATGTTCCCCACTTAGTGGTAAACGCTATTTTCTCTCTATCTTCATATTTGACCATGACCTGGTTATATCCCGAATATCCATCCAAGAAAGACATCATCTGGGATCCATTCACTATCTGCAGCACCTCATCCAAGGAGGGGAGAAGGTGATTATCTTTCTTGGAGGCCTTGTTCAAATTTCAGAAATCCACGCAAAGGTGGATCTCACCATTCTTCTTCCTGACTGGGACCAGGTTGGCAACCCATGTAGTATGCCGGATTGGGAAGATAATCTGAGCTGACAGTAGTTTTTCTACCTCTTGACGAATCAGAGGCTCTATTAGGGGGTTGACCGGTCTTTTCTTTTGCCGGAAGGGCTTAGCGTTTGGTTTCAGGGGGATGGTATGGGTCATGATGGATGTGTCATATGTCTTCAAGTCTTCATACCCCCAGGCAATTACATCAATGTATTCTTAGAGAACCGCGAGAATCTTCTCCTTTTCCTCAGGGGAACAGGAGGTGCCTATGTAGATGATTTTCTCTTCACCGGGCTGGCCGATGTTAACTTTTTCAAACTTTCCTCCCTCAGGGGAGGATGATACCTTCTCACGGGCCCGAGGGTCCAAGTCAAAGATTCGTTCTGATGCAACCATCCCCTTAGGGATAGTGTTGGTGGGCAGGTCCATGATCCCATCGTCTTTGTCACCCTGTCCAGTGTCATCATGGTCTCGTTCCTCCACTATCTGATCCTCAAAAACACCAACATTGGCCATGAAGGCCAGGATATGTTGATCATCCTCGAAAACCTAAAAGTGAGTAACATTGTCTGGAATGGAGGGGGTGGGGACCATCTCAACTGAAAATCTTCAGAGTCGTGAGCCAGCCATCGGCTCCAGTGTGCTGGAAGAAACAGCTAGGGCATCCAGGACATAGTTCCGTTGTCAGGGAATAAGGTCAATGCCAAAGGCATCAAAATCTTCGATAAGGCTCCAAGCCCGGTTGCGGTATGCGGCCAGCCTTTTGTCATGACATGTGTATTGACTCCGGACTTGTTTAACAACCAAATCTGAATCACCCAGAGCCCGGAGGCGGGTAATCCCTTTCCTTAGTGCGAATAGGAGTCCAAAGACCAAGGCCTCGTACTCCGTGACATTGTTTGTACAGTTAAATTACAGCCTGTAGGACGCAAGGAAGGATCTCCCCCATGGGTTGATTAATTCTACCCCGGCCCCGCAGCCCTATTTGGAATGGGACCCGTCGAACTTAAGGGTCCATAAGTCATTATTTGTAATCTAGGGCTAGGGAGGGGGATTTTTCTTTGGATTATCGCTGGGAGACTTGGGGATTTTCTCCTGGACTACCAGTGTGAAAGTGGAATTTATCCCTGGAGGCGTTTCGATTTGTGATTCCCGGAGGAACGACACCAAAGGTGTGCATCCCGTAGAAGTACTGGGTCCTGGGGAATCGGTTGTATGTTCACTCTGGAGGATATCAAGTTGTCGGGTAGCGATCGATAGGCATGGCTCACACTCGTGCTCTGAATGTTTTTGGTAATGCACTCGGCACCAAGTGCCAGACAGGAGTGTGACAAGGGTTGCTGTTGAACCCTGAGAGTTAACTTCAACTCTCACCTTTTCTTCCAAGTCTTGTGCTCTTTGCAATACTACGGGATCCTCTCCGGGGATGAAATCAAATGTTAAGATTTCAAGAGGTCAGTACACCCCCAGAGAAGACTCAGAGAAAAGAACTTCATTGACCCTCCCAACTTCGGTAAGGGCCTGTTTCATCCAGGGTTCGCTTTCAACCCGGATCTGATTGGATTCTCCTTCCCACGGAAGCCACAAGTGGGTGAAGTCATTCGAAAAGTATCCATTTAAGGACTTAGACCAATTTTGACTTAGTAACATCTCGTAAGTCTCTGGGATGTCCACCACTTGGATGTCAATAATGCTGGCTATCCTGGGGTCCTGGATAAGATGTATCCGGATGTTTTTCAATTCCCCCACCATTTTTATAGCAGTCTTATCCAGTTGGATCACTGTGCCATTAGACGGGGTAGGGTGGAGTCTGAGCTTCTGAAAAATGGATAAGGGCATGATGTTACCCGAAGCTCTAAAATCTACTAGGCAGTTGTGTATATTTTTGCCGTAAATGTTCAGACCTAGTAGGAAAGGGGGATCCTCATTATTTCCCTGGAAGACGGCCGCATTAGCATCTTCGAAGGAGACAGTTTTGGGAGGGCAGCTAACTACTTCCGAGTTCCCTAAGAGCTTCAAAAGGGACTTCTTCTGCTCGAGACAATTTAATAAAACCTCCATCAAGGTCATGGAGGTGGTGGTCTTCTCTAACACCTTCGTAATATCAAATCTTCCTCCCAGGAATTGGTGATCTTCCTCCGTAAGATCTTTTGCTTGGTTAGAGCTAGGACCTTTTGGAGGGACAGGTCGATCAGTTGCAGCACTCCGGGGAGGAGGAGTATCTTTGGTAGGAGGTATGGGCGTGTAAGCTGGTCCTTTACCCGCTTGGCTCCAAGTGTTGTATGGAGCCCGTGGGTTGGTAAAGCCATTGGCCTCAAAGGGAAGAATGGATTCATCAAAAAATCCTTGCAGTTTGGATTCTTCTTCATCTTCCTCGGACGTACCAAAGAAGATGGTATCACAGGTGAAGGCACTGTGGGTTTTCTCTTGGACAAGGGGCTCTGGGGGATCGGTATCGTGCGATTGCTACCTGTCCAGCTAGGAGATCATTATGACTTTCTCCAAAGTGGCACAATTCACTTCATTGTGCGAACCTATATCGTGCAGCTGACACCAGTTAGTCATGGGCTGGAAGTCTATGACTGGTGTAAAATGGGATGGTCCAGCACCATTTTGGTTGGTGTTTTGGTTCGGAGGCAGGCCCCCAATGTTAGCATTATTATTCCATTGTTGGTTGGGCCTAGGCCCGTTGCTAAAGTTTCTTCCCCCAGCATTGCCGTTTCGCTGGCCGGAGAAGATATTTCCCCTCTCAGAATTTGAACTTTGGGGTGCGTAGGACCCAGCCTTCAGTTGACCCATGTCCATGGTTAGGGTGGATAGCATTCGCCGGAGGGACTCAACCTCACCGGTCAACTGAGTGTTAGTGTCGCAATGGGATGGTTGTTGGTGTTGTTGGCTTCCTAGGAAGGCAGCAAGATTAACCGGAGTCGGGGGCGGAAATCCTCCAGCCGTGGACGACTGGAAGAAGGGCACTCCAGACAGTTGTGTCTAGGTCTGTTGTGTCTGTTGTGGCTGATTCCAAGGGAAGACATCCAGACCCGGTGCCATCTGGGTCTGGGAGGGGTAAACATATCGCGCATGTTGGTCTATCAAAGGTGGCGGGGGATTCACCGCCATCGAGGGAGCACCTATTGCCAGATTGGGATTGTAACCCCTGGCATAAACAGTTCCGGCGGGGATCATATTAAAAGGTGTGTTCTGCCCAATCCCACCTGGGGATTTATTGAGACCACGGGACAACTCTAAGGCTAGGTTTTAGACTTTTGCTAAAGTATCCCGATTGCCTGGAGCGGTTGTTCTCCAGAGGAGAGTGGAAACGAAAGGGTTCATCGCATTGAGGTATGTCTGTATGGTAACATCTGGCGATGGGACAAAAGGGCCTATGCACCTCTTCAAGGCACGTTGGAACCTATGGTTGAATGCTGCAAGAGGTTCATTGGGTTCCTTTCTAATGGAAATGAACTGGCTATGGGACCAGGCTGGGTCCACATGCACGCAAAAGGTAGCCAAGAAGGCATCCTCCATATCCTTCCAAGTGTTTATGGAGTTGGCGGGAAGGTTAAGGTACCAGTTCAACTCGCTCTATCCTAAGGACAAGGGAAACATGCGGGTCACAACATCTTCATGCTGGATCCGGTGTCGATTCATGGCATCTTTGTATGCCTGTAAATATTCTTCTGTCGTCCATGAGCCTAAGTGCTCATATCGTGGGAAAATCTTCTCCAGGTGAGAGGTTAAATCATTGATTGCACCTGGAAAAGTGCCCATTAGGGACCCAGTGTTTCCAAAGTATGCAGCCATTGGGGGAACTATATGTTGGGTAGTTTGAGTACTGGTTCCCGGGACTATCTGGGTAGTTTGAATATTCAGGGGTATGGTAGATCCCCAGACAACAGTGGTTGGTAGGACTTTCGACATTCATTTCTTTTGAGCAGGAGGCTCGAGTTTGACAAACCTTCCAGGGTTTGGGGCAGATCTCAGGACTCTTTCAAATTTAGCTGGGGAAAAGGACCCAATCCCACTAAAGACTTGTCTCCTAAAACTACAACTCGGGGAACCCTCAGGAGGTGTAAAATTAGAATCTTGAGAAGGGGATGAGTTCATGCCCTCCTTCTAGTGCCAGTTTCTGTTGATGGGGTTTTGCTGACCGGGTCCGCCAACAGTTATAAGTTGTCACCGGGTTTCGGAGAAATTGGCCAACTCTGCCTGCAAAGGTTGTTCGGGGGAAATAAATCCTCCGAGCCTTCAAGCACCTAGGTTTCGGGTCACGACGGTGTGGGGCTCGGTTGGAAGATGTGACTATTTTCGAGGGGGATAGCTGGTTACTTCAACTCATTCTCCTAGAGATTCTAAATAGTAAGGGTTTCCCGGAGCATTCTACACTTAGCGAATAAAATGAAAAAAAGATCCGGCAGGGTTAGAACATTTATCTAACTACAGTCATGCTGAAAAGTCTAGAACATCGACAACACTCTGAAATACTACACTAAATACCGAAGAAATACACAACCATCAGTTAGCATTTTATCAATAGCGGAAATAAAGAGGTCATTAATCTACTTTAACACATCAGAGTGAAGGACATACAGAACATTAAAACATGAAATACCATTAACTCAGAAGCAGAGACGTTAACAACTTCATTGCCAAGAATCCTTGCTTCTTCATTAATGTTCAGTCCAGCAAGCACTGGTGCGTGATACAATGGTGGCTCCAAGGGAGCATCTAACTACCAAGAATAGAATAATGGAGCATTGAGCTCTGCAACTAAAACCAGAAATCACTTTGCTATTTTTTATGGACAACAAAATCATCAATTTTGCTGACCCTTGGAAATGGGTCAATTTGCCTATTTATACAACTCTCTCTAACCCTAACCCTATTTGACTATGTTTTAATAAAATATAATATCTGGGGGCCAGTACTACCTGCGCCACCCTACAAAAGACCTGGAGATGGAATAGGTTTGCCACGTCAGAAGAAGAAGACAAGAATATACATCAGAAGAATCAGCCTCGAGAAGAGAGTCAGAGAAAAGAAAGAAGAAAGTAAGTCCCCTGGGGACCGAGGCTACATGCCCCATAAATGGGAAATGCGGTGCCCTATCTCCAATGTGCCAGGTGTACCTTTGAACGGTGCCTCAAGAAGATCGCCCTGTCAGAAGCCAACTGCTAAGCCAATGCCTCTTGATATGCCCAACTACCCTCTAACAGTCTTTATTAACCGCCTCTGAAAGTGA
This sequence comes from Thuja plicata, assembly GCA_018584345.1. Lineage (NCBI taxonomy): Eukaryota > Viridiplantae > Streptophyta > Pinopsida > Cupressales > Cupressaceae > Thuja > Thuja plicata. The sequence continues at coordinate 3,034,704 of MU223813.1, read as the reverse complement.
CCGGTCGACCTTGGGGACCGGGACACAGATCACTTTAAAGAATATAAAATTGTGGATCCGGAACTCCGGGGTCCGGGAACTTACGTCCCCAAAAGAATAAAGAATGTTTCATGCTCAAGTTTCCCCGGTTCCCGGGGAACACTCAAGGCTGTTTATTATCATTGAAGGCTTGAAGAATGCAAAAAATGACATCCTCATCAATCTTCCTTAGGCTGGCCCTTCTGTGCCTAGCCACTTCAACTTGTTCTGCCAGGTCCGGAACATTATTCCTGAACTCATCTGCCATCCTTGTGGCATCATGGCCCTTAAGCATCATTTTGGCCAGTTTTTCCATTCGGGCCCCATACATCCCCTTCGGGGATTGATACCGAGATGCCATTCTTTAATCAAAATTCCCCAAAATTGACTCCTTGGGGGTATAAGTGTTTGTACCAAGGGGATCAACCCCGGAAGCTTTTATTACAAATGACTTGTATAAATTAAAAGAATACTTCACTGTGTTTACTTTTTCCTGTAAAGAGTCTACCAGTTGCCTTGTTACCTCCAATGTGAGGTCCAGTCTAGAGTGCTGAGCCTTTACGAAATCAAATGATTCCTCACCCAAAATTCTAGATTTGGAAATTATGTCTTCTCCCAGGGTGAGGAGCTCTTTGAACTCTACCTTCCACGCCTGGTAATTCTCAGCATCACTCTCCCACTGCTCAATCAGCGCCTCCGCTTGTAAAATAATCTGTCGGGCCATATATAAATCTGGGAGAGTGGCCGCTAGGAAATGCCAGGTATTTCCTATTTGTAGAGCAACCCAATCGTCTACTGCCTGGGCCTTCTTCTTCATTACTCGCAGGGAGTCTATGTCGCTCTGCGGTAATTCCTCTGATGTGGAGGTCTATGGAGGGGCAGCGTTGAGGGGTCAGTCTAGTTCTGTAAGTAACCCCATGAGGTTTGCACTCCTTTTCTTTTCTGCCTTGAGCCTCTGGGCCTCTTTTCCATATTGGGCCTCCACTTCCCTTGCCGCTTCTTTTAGCAGGTCTACTTCGCCCTACTTTCCCCTTTTTCCCAAGGATACCTCTGTGATATTGTAATCTGCGGGATCCGTGGTCGCTTCCTCAGTGTCTGGGGGAGGTTTTGCCACTACCGCAACTATTTCTCAACCCGACCCAGTCCGAAGGGTATGAACTGTCCGGGCCCTTTTTGCTTTTGGCGGGGCCTGAGCTAAGGCCATCATTTCGGCCAGGGAGATAGGGACTGTTGGAGCGGATTGGGATTTCCTTTTTCTGCTTTCTGCCAGCCATGGAGGTGGGAGAGGTGGCCTTCCTGCCAGAGTGTGTTCTTCAGATTCTCTCCCGGTGTCCGGTGGCGGCTGCTCCTTTTCAACATGCACTTCCTCTGTTTCTTTCCCTGTCGGAACCTCTTCTTCAGCAACATCTTCAACTTCTATCTCCTCAGCCTGGTCCCGGATGTCAATTGGTGTGTCTAGACCCTGGTCGGCTTCTTCATGGATCTCTTCTTTGTGTTTCTCTTCCTCTTCTTCATATGTCGGTAGTAGGGACGGTATCAGGCCAAGATTCAAAGTTTGGGCCGCTATGATAACCTACTCGAAGGTTGCCCCTGGGAGTGGCCTTGGGAACACGGTGGCTGGGGTTACGGTTGGTCCCAAAGTTCTAGGTCTGGGTTCCCCAACGGATGCCTCTTATTCACTTGGCAATTGTTGGTCCACTCCCAGACCTTCTGTTCCTGGGGCCCCGGAGGTAATCTCTGATTCTGGCCTCTTTTCTTCTGTTTGCTTCTCTTCTTGTTCTGCAGCTTCTTCTTCCCGGTCTTTCAGGTCCACAGCCTCTTGTTCTTGCTCCGGGACTTCTGTCCCCACTTATGTATCGTCCCCTTGCAGATTCCTAAACTCATCAGCTGCGAACATGTCAAACTCCTCTTCTGGAGGGGGACTGGCAGGGATATCTGCCTGTTCTGTTTTCTTCTCCGGTTCTGGGGAACTAGAAGAAAGGATTTATACTTCTTTTGGGAGGGAAGCCCTTGGTGCCAGTTCTGCCTTGGGCTGTTTGATGTGCTTTCTCTTCCTCTAGGTGATCAGAGGCGGCCCCGCATCTGCTATTGCTGCCGCCTCCATAGGATCCACCCCCATCGCCTTCGCCATTAAGGCTGCCAGCGATGGGGAGGAAGGGGGAAGAATTGGTCCGGCCATCAGCGAGGGAGTGGCGAGCCTTGTGATCAACTGCTCCCTCATTTGTTGGGAGGCCGCTACAGATTGCTTAATCTATTCCTGAATGGGGATTTTCTGCGCGGAGGGAGTTTTTTCTATCCCCTTTCCTTTGTCTGTGCCTTGCGCAGAAGTCCCGGCCCCCAGAGTCAACTTTGGTACCGGTGGTGGTGCTACTTTTGGTATCGGCCTGGAGGCTAGGCGCGCACTCCCAGGGCATGCCTTCTTAAAATAGGCATGAATTCTCTTGACCACCTCCTGAGTGAAGTCCTCAATTATGTGGTCCTCCTAGAGGGCCCAATTTATTTCTGGTAGTGGCATTTTGTCAATCCCCTTCTCTTTGTACTGGGGGTCTATGGTGGGGGCGTCGTCTGAAAAGCCCACCGGGAACCTCCGGAGCTTTAGCTCCTGCATCATTCCGGCCATTATTCTATCATAATGCTAGCTGCGCACATCCATATCATCCTGGCGATCTACCCAGAAGTCTTCCATGTGTGTGTGGTGGGGGTCCACAGCCCGGGGCAGTGCCGTTGCAATTCTGCTGTGCGGATCAAAAATTTTCTGCGCCAAATAAAATTCCTGCAAGTTGTAACATTGAAGCTCATTATCTGCCTCCTTTGTGGCAGCTAGATTGCAGGTGTAGTTCCCACAGGAGATTGGGAATGAAATGTTTGCGACCTTCTTGTGGGCCAAGAGGGTATGCAACTCCATCATCTACCGGAAATATTTCAGCAGCACGATCTTGTCCCCGCAATGCTTGGGCAACAAGTAGGGTTTCCTAGAGAAGCCGACGACCCTAATGTATGTGTGCTGCTGGAACTGGATGTAGTAGTGCCCATAACTACTAACCAATTTCATTGCCTCAGTAGACAGGCGGTATCCAGCATCCCGGGTGGGTGTGAGCAAATCGTAGTAAACGAAGGAGTCGTTTACCCGGCAGTAACTGGGGAAGCTGGCTTCCCATTGAATCTGTGGGAAATGGTCCCATGGTGCTTTCTGTCCCTGGCCAAGGCTGAGAATTCCATCTGTAAGTAGGCCATTGGAGTGGGGCCTCTATTGGGCCAAAGCCCAGAAAAAATAAGAAGTCATATAGAACTTCTTCTTCTCGTTTAGCTGCAGGAACTGGGAGTCGACATGATTGGAGATAATGGTCGCCCAGTCAAAGAACTCTCCCTTAGTGGAGACGCCCAGGAGGAAATAGTACATCCATTTTGCAAATTCCTGGGCAGAGGGTTGCCCAAATACTTGGGCCAATGCTATCATCCCCATTTAGATGCTTTCCTTGAATTCAAAGTGGGGGATATCTATCTTCATTCTTTTTGGATCCCTCTTTGGGACCTTTAGCCAGTGAGTATTCATGTACACCCGGGCGGCATCCTCCAGTTGGTTGAATTGTTTGAAGGCCTCTGTCCTTGTGACCACCGAGGACCTATCAAATTTCAGGATACCCAGGCCTTCTTGGAAAGTAACTGGGTCGAGGGACACCAGTGGAGTGGGGAATCCCGTAGGTTCTACAGGTGCTAGCATGACGGCCCGGATGAAAGAGTTATAGTTGGCAGCCAGGGTGAGAACAAGCTCCGGAGACTACACGGAGCATGGGAAGAAAGATGCCCAGAGAATCTTGGAACCTCCGACATTGGTTGCAATTTTGTCTCCAGCCTGCCGCTGGATGTGCATTATCTTTACTAGGGCCTGCATTTCTGCCCAAGTCCCGACACTGGGGTCGGTCATAAATTTTACCTGGGACTCAATCTTTGAGCCCACAATCTCCTCACCCTGCATATACTTCATGGTGAGGGGTAGCTTTTCCAAGGCCTTCTCTATCTTTGATTTTTCCGTTGCCCTGGTCTCGGTTGTGGATGGCAACTCTGGACTTCTGGGAGGAGATGATGCGGATGCTTCAGACATGGTTGTAAAATGAAGTCCGGACCTGCAAGACAAAGCGACCATCAGAACATATTCATCAAAATAAAACAATAACTCTGGGGTCCGGAGTTCTTACCACCGCGCCGTTTACTTTTCTTGAAAAGTTAGTTTTTCGCACAACTATCCGAAAAGAAAAACATAAACTTAGCATTTTTCATTGTATCTCCAGGTTCGGGAAATTTTATCACACTTGAGGATGTCATAGGATGAATGGTGGAAAGAGGCCCGAGGCCCAGAGAAATGACCGTTATCAAATAATAATGTGGAAACAAGTCCACGTGGACGCCACGTGCGCTGGCATTGAATAGATGTGATGGCACTGGCGGTGGAGCCAACTGTTCGAACGCGTGAAAAGGGAAAGCCACTTGGATAGAAGTAATTGCGTGCATGGGAAATAAATGAGGCTCTAACAGCCTTGATGGAGGAGAGAGAAAACCACCTATTTAAAACCGGTTGAGAGCCGAGTTTCAAACAGGTGGTTTTCTGCCTCAAAACAAGCTTTGAAGTGAAAAACCAACAGCAAGGGCAACTCGACCAGCTCGTCGAGCCACCTAGAAGGATATACAGGGAGCCGAGGGGTATATACATGGAATGGAGGAGATATACAAGGGTTACCTACATAAATATACATATATACATGAATATACACACAGACAACCCCCGCGGAAAAACTAGACACGGCAGAAACAGCTATATACAATATCTACATTATGCACATGTTATCTACAGGCTATTTAAAAATTATTTATAGACTATCTACATCTGCACAGAAGGCGGACAACCTTCTGGTAGAGCCGAGCCACCAGAAAGCGGCAAAACCAGAAGACCAAAGAAACAATAGAGAACAAAGGCAAATGAAAACAAAAACAGACCAACCCAAAGAAAACCAGAAAATGAAAGCAAAGCGAAAAGGAGACAAGCAGAGAAACCAACCTGAAAACGCAGAAGGCGGAGGAAGGGAAAGATTACCAGGAGAACTCTGCAACAACTTTGAATCGTCAAGCCATCGAGATCACCACCATAGAGCACTAGCGTACGTCTAAGAACAGTAGAAGGTGTTAAGCTTTGATTATCCCAAATTTCTCTGTAACTGTTCTGCTAATCGCTTTGAAAATCGCTCTATTTCGCTTTAAGTGCTTCGAAGATTTTAATCGCGGTAAGTGAGAAAATGACAGGCGAGTCTATTTATACCCACGGTAAAAGTAATCCTCCTCATTCTGGAGATTTCAGGCTAGGCAAAACATGCAGACTCTGGGCCCGGGGACTCCTTACGATGATGTTCTAAGACTTAGGAACATCATCGCAAAGAATTACGGAGTCTGGAATCTGGCTTCCAACCAAAAGGCAACCTCCAGGATTTGGGATCCCAGAGGGAAAGACCAAACCAAGAAAAAGAGACACACCGGGGAGGAAAACCCCGGAGAAAGAAAGCAGAAAGGAAAAGAAAGACAAGGCAAAACCGCAACAAAAAGCAAAGCAAAAGAGAAAAAAGGGGGACACAACATTTTGCACACAAAATGTAGGGACGGGGATGCAGGGCATAACACACTGACATGAAGACTAAAGAGCAACCCGAGCACCAATCTACTAAGAGACAACTTTAATTCCAAGAAATGTGGATCTGAGTTACACGTCAGATAAAACACTTAAGTTTTATATTTAGCTTAAAGCTTAGCTTTAAATCCATTTCTTTAGGCACAAGTAAAGTAATTGTAATTGTTTTAATTAGTCTAACTGATTGAAAACATGCAAACTAGGATATCAATGTCAAGTTTTAAACCTTTGATCATAGAGTTTTCATAGTTATGTTGAAACGTATTTAGGTAAACTCAATGTATAAATAGATGTTTAATTAATCAAAACTAGATGATGTGATGATGATTTCCGCCATAGAGATATCTATGGATCAGATATGGAGTCTCATGTAGAAGGACAAAAAAAGATGAGATGAGTTACAAAGAACACGATTCAAGGCTACCGAGCAGAACAAAGGTATTAATCAATCACTATAGGTGATACATCATATTGTAAACTTTAATGGATCTCTACTTAGAAATTTAGGATTCCATATACTCAGGTCAATAAGTATTTTTGACTACATTCTAACAAGTGTAGAAAATAGAATAAATCCTTTGAGAAGTAAGATTTAACAATCCTTTTGTAAATCTCTTAACCAAGTGCACACTAAACAGTGTTTCTAAAGCTCTTAACAGATTAGACCTTAATCATTCTAAACATGTTACTCCTAATAGGGTAAGATCATCATAAGTGATCAAACTTGTAAGCATTAACCAGCCCCCTCCATTCTGTAGATAGTGAAGTTTTGTGGGTTTCATCCCCACTGTAGTTTTTACCTTCTAACAGGGGTTTTCTGCATTACCAAATCTTGTGTCTTGTGTCATTACATTTCATGAATATTTCTATGGATGTTTACGTGCAAATTAATTTTATGAATTAATATTGCATGCATAAAGACATAACAGCACATATGGTCGGTAATACAAGGAATTGATTACTAAAGGATTAAAGATTAATTGACAAAAAGTTTTAAGGGTACTGATTCACCCCTCCCCTCTCAGTACACACCATTCCATTATTCCAACAATCGGTATTAGAGCTAGATCTCTTATTAGGTAAAGTTTATATCACTTGAGAGAAAAGATCATATAATGGAAAGGTATAAGCTAGACAAGAGTATTGAAAATCAGAAGTTGGAGATACAGATCTTCTATGAGCAATACAAAGAATCTAGAATCAAGAGGAGAGAGATATTGGATGAAAGAAAGGTTATGGCATCTTGCAGTAATGAAACAAACTATCATGAAGAAGAGATAGCTAATTTGTTTGAGCCAACATGATAGACATCTTACAATACATAAGACACATCTAAAGGAAGAATTATAAGTCTGAATGAAATCAATCAACATCTAGATGGACAAGTAAAATCATTGCAAATCGGTCAAGAGATACAGATGGTAAGAATTATTGAGGTTATGAATAATTTTAGACAAGCTGAGAAAGAAAGAACACTAGCTATTGATGACAGGAGGAAGATCATTGGAAAGCTACAAAAGAGAGAATAAGAAATACAAAGAGTTACTGAACATCATCACGAGATCACTAATCAAATTTCTCTAATGATTCATGAGGAAAACTGAGTGAGCATAGAATTGAATGGAAAATTGAAAGCTATTGGTGAGCTAAGAGAAGAAAATAAAAAACTAAAGCATGAAGTAAGGATTCAACAACAACACAATGATATGGTCAAGAGAGCTGAAGAAAGCACAAAAAGAATGGATGATTTTATGGATGGACAAAGAAGAGTCAACAACAATACCAGACTATGGTTTACCAAGCATGGAGAATAACCATACCAAGATGATCAAAAATATGTCTACACAAATCCAAGGCCAAGGAAGCAGTCATGCAATCACTTTGGAAAAGTAGGCCACACACCAAATGTTTGTAGGAGAAAAATAAAAGGTATTCCTAAATCCACATCTACATTCATAGGAAATTGATATAACTATAACAAGAAAGGACACAAAGCACATGAATGCATATCCAGGGTGAAATAACCAAATAAGGAAACCTACATGGAAAAATATTGTCCTACTTGCAAAATGCATGGGCACACATCTCTTGAATGTAGAAAAAAGAAAAAGAAAGCATGCAATCCAAAAGAACAAGAAAATCCTTATAAACTAAAAAGAGTCGGTAACTCATATGTTTGGGATTAAAATACATGGACAAACTGCACAACATGTGGTAGATATGGACACATAGTTACAAGCTGCATGAGAAAATAGATGACAAGGTCTAGAAGCTAGACTAACCCTAGAATGGCATGCTTACACTATCATAGGGTTGGTCATCTAAGGAAGGATTGCAGAGATCGAGTGATAGAGATAAGAAATTTTTCCAATGGAAATACCATTGAAGACATCAGGAAGATGAGAAACAAAATGTGGAGGAAAGCTACAAACACTAATGATGCTAGACCAAGAAATACAATTGGTGACACCTTATCCAATGGATCTAGTGATATCACCAACCCCACCTAGGTAGAAAAAGTAAGTATGGAACTGCACTATACCAAGTTATATTTTTCATGAGTTCCATTATACATTGATAAAATGCAAAACTAGCATGACTAAATATGTACTATGGTATTACTTGTTATGACTATGTGAATCCAATCTCATCGGTCAATGCATACTGAGAATCATCAGTGTACATACAAAATATAATTTGTTAATGTAAACCAAGCATCGTCAGTAATCATGAAAATTAAAATCAGTCTTCTCCCAATACTGAGCATTGTCGATAAACATGTGTGTAAGATCAATTGAGTTGACACTTACCCCGAGCATCACATTCTCACTGAGAATGAAGTTAGCATGTTCCCCATGCGACTATGTCTTCAAAAACTGAGAAGTGGGTAAAAGAATTTATTACACCACTTAGTGCATCATCTATATAAAAAGGTGATGAAATAGATCATTCACTCACCATGCGATTAAGAGCAAAGAAGCATAGCATAGAGTGCAAAAAAATGACCAGATTGTAGAGCGACTCATAAGAAGATTCATGACACTCAGATAGATCAACCACAGCTACAGTAGATTAAGTGAGTATCTAAGACTCACTGAGCTCACAGTTATTAATGAGAAAAGCCCTTATTTTCAGAAACCATGTCAACCAAATCTTGTGTTTCCAAGATCAAGAACGCGAGGGATAAAAAGGTTAATCTAATCAAGAACACTACCTATGAAGAACCTAAATACAAGTTCCGTCCATAGGTTTCTTCGTAACCCAATGCCACTAGAGCATTTTCTAGCATACCACGTAGGTTTTTTCTAATTGAGGTTGTCCAAGCATATTTCCACTGCAAAGTTGCAAAAATTGAAGATCTAGAAGTTGAGAAAGCTTACAAGAATCTTTGCATAGACAGAACCATCATGGATGAACATAGAAATATAGAGATGAAAGGTCTAAAAAATGCCCTAATGTTATCAAAGGAGTTTAAAAATGAATGGATTGAGATAGTACTAAGTAGGGTACATGTCCAAAAGATGTGGTTGGATGAGCCAAAATAGATCACAAGGGATGTAATACACATAGTGACCGGTTATCCAATAACTGACAAGGCCAAGGCACTCAAACACCCTTCTCACCCTAATATTAAGATGACAGGTGCAGAATGGGATGTCAGAGGATTGAAGGTAAACTCCATCAAAGATCCAGAACTAAAACTTGGTGCATGTGTGATGTGATACAAGATATTACAAGCCAGCTGAATGCATAGCATTGCATGCGGAGTAGTAGACACTTCTCAAAAGATTGTAAAGAACGGTCTAGAGTTGGATCTATCCGAGCTTATACCAAAGAAATTAGAGGAGAACATGAGGACCATTAGATTAGTGAAATCTAACTCATGTAAGTTTGGTTCACTCCTCATGTGCATATTTTTCTATTTTCAAGACTTTTTCCCATCTATCGGTAATGTCAACTGTGACACTACCTGACTAGTGACAATTCAAATCAGTGAATTCATTAAGTCACTAGGGGAAAATTTTACATCAGTCATAGATGAATATTTAACTAGATTGAAGGATAGAATGCAAAAAAGGATGAGGATACTAGAACAACTGGTAGATCAATATAAATATGATATTTGTTTTATGCTAGACACCAATACCACCTTGATCAAACAAATTGTACCAAGAACAACATGGTTAGCCCCACTTGACTATGAGATCAACATAGATAAAACCACCAATGCTATTGAAGCATTATTAAATGAACCATTAGACAAATAATTACCAAGTTTTGGAACCTATGAAGAGCCTAAGGAAAGAATAAAGACTGGCCTAGTAGTGAAAAAAATTGACAGAAAGAAGTATAAAATGGTAAAGACACTTAAGAAAAAGTTGTTAGTAAACCATGAAAAGATAGAACAAAAAAAAGACACCGAGGGACAATCACCCATTGGTGAAGGTGAACAAGTGAGTGACTCTGATTCAACAAAGTCTGATGCACCACCCCCAAAGAAGCCAAGAACTACTGTTGCATCTAAGACGAGGATTCAGAAAACAAAAGATGCAAGTTCATCACCAGTTAAGAAAGGACAAGTGAGGAATTACAAGAGGAAGCCTCAAACCTGGAAAAATTCAAAACCAAAGAGGATAAGGAGACTAATTTGAATAAAGGAACATAAGGAAGATACTGAAAAAAGATGAAAAACCTATAAAGAACAAACTTCCTATCACTATTCATGAGATTTTTGCATCAATCATTAGGTCAGGTACAATATCTGAGCCCAAGGTTAGACAATGCCTAACTCTGAATCCTGAGAATCAGATTAAAATAGAAGAATCCATCATCATGACAATGTGTATATTCAAATACATAAGGTCTATACATTTTGACAAGATGCTGCCAAAATAACTTCTAGGTAGGTTATCAACAAGGTAGACATTTGCGTTGAATTCTAAAAGAAATATAAGGGAAAGATCCCTAGTTTCGATAATGCCACCCAAGTCTAAGATGGAAGAAATTTATGAAATGATGAAGTTTCACTCAAATGAGTTCTCAATAAAATTGAGATCCTACAAAGTACTACAGGGAAGCCCAATTGAGCTTGACAAAGAAAGTGAGGATGCTTGGAGAAAAATAATCAATGTACCTAAAGAGGATACAAGCCCCAAGAGAGTATTAGCACTCACCGAAAATCCTCACAATGAAGAGAATCAGGCTACACCAAGCCCCAAGCACATTATTATAAATGATACCAAGGATGTCACTTCAGTTGAATTAAACACAAAAGAAATTAAAGAAATGGATTTCATACCTCAGATTTGCATAGATTAGGAGACACAACAGATGTCACAATCCAAGATGTGACAATAATAGATATCACTGAAGATCCTGTCGATGAGGTAAAGGTAGATGAAGATGTCACTATTACCTCCAAGAAAACCAAGGAACAAGACACAACAATGGATGCTGGAGAGGTTAATATACTAGAATAAATTCCATTATTGATACAGGATATCAATATCATCTCACAAAAGGAGAAGTCACCTAAGCATGATGCAAGCATACCTGAGGATAAGGGTGAAGAGTAACAAAAAAACACAACTGATGAACATAAAGAAATAGCTAGAGAGAAAAAAAATATAGGTGAAGAAGAGAAGCAAGGTGATGCCACTCCAAAGGATACCGAAGGAGAAGTTTGAGATGAAGCTAAGGTTGATGTGGAGACATCTACACCCAAACAACAGGTAAATATTGTGCAATAGGTAAAAGGCACAACACCTCCAAAGCCATCATCAAGTACATTAGACCAAGAAAAGGAACTTGCTATGGTACTTCATATAGGTGCCTCCACTACAATTTCAAAGAAGAAGAAGAAGAAGAAAAAGAATAAAAATCGAGTTACATTGGATGAGATCATTTAAATACCAGACTGTGATCCAAGGACATTGGATCGAGAGTAACTTACAAAGTATGCAGAACTTTGTAAAAGGAAAGCTATCCAAGATAAGCTCAAAAAGGAGACCAAGGACACACAGGTACTAGACACAACCAAGGAAATACTTTTGTAGATTATACCTGATACTAACATTGATAAAGATGGTCCTACACTTGATCAATTAGTAGTTCTTACTAATGCCATCACATCACAGAATGTAGATGCAGAGAAGGAAATAGAATAATGTGTAGAACAAAAATACCAATACAATTTGACAAAGAAAATCGGCCAAGAAGTGGCAGAGAATGAGGTAAAACTATGTGAATTGGTCAACACATTAGAACCCATTATTTTAGAAGTTATAACCTTAATTCAAAAGTTATGCACTATAGTGCAATTCACTAAGGAGAGTAGTGAAAATATTGCAAAGATAGATGTAGATCTAAATGCTAGTGCACAAGGTCTTACAACCAATGACAATGAAATAAAGTTGCATCATGACAAGATTATGGAAGCTAAAAGATTGAGACTTGAGATTTTAGAGGCAGAATAAAAATTTAGAGATGAGGTAACCAAGCTTAAAGCTCCACTTCTACCAAATATCACATTACTACAAAAACCTATGACTTTGGAAATAAAATTGATTACCACCCTGGAGATTTCTGTCACCCACAGTATCTATGATATGCACGCAAGAATAAAATTGGATCACATGGCCCTGGAACACCTTAAGGAGAAGTGGGAGAAAATGATGGAAGACATGCAGAACTCCCATTCCCACATCTTTGACAAGTTGTAAATATTACACCGTTGTCCTTATTATAAAAAAGGGTGAAATAATATGTGGCAAAGAGAGAAATAATAAAGGGGGAATTGATAAGGTAAAAAGGGGGAAATAATGAAAGGAGTAAATATATGTATAAAGCAAATAATATATACATGTACATATACTATACCGAGGCATGCACATAAGGGTAGTCATATTAACAAGGTGAACACATGATGTATATACTAAACATTTTAGTTTTTGCACATATCAGTTTTTTATACTAATGTCAAAGGGGGAGATTGATGATCACATTTTGCCATTAGTATGCAAAGGAAACAGTTTCTGAACCATCGGTACATGATCACCAAAAGACATGATTATAGTGTAATTTGATAGAGTAGCTAACAATGTAACATCACAAAGTAGATAACAGAGTAAACCGATAGAACAGGTTACAATGTAAACTGATGACACAACCTATAGACAAACCTGATAGACAATTTCATAGAGGAACCTAACAAACAAGTTTACAATGAACACCAACAGGTAGACTAAAGAGAAACCTGAGCACTAGTCTATTGAGAGACATCTTTAATTATGAGATATGTGGATCTGAGTTACACATTAGATAAAACACTTAAGTTTTATATTTATCTTAAAGCTTAGCTTTAAATCCATTTCTTGAGGGACAAATTTAAGAAATTGTAATTGTTTTAATCAGTCTTACTGATTGAAAACATGTAAACTAGGAGATCAAGGTCAAGTTGTAAACCTTTGATCATAGAGTTTTCATAGTTATGTGTGAAACCTATTTAGGTCAACTCAATATATAAATAGATGTATAATCAATCAGAACTAGATGATGTGATGATGATTGTAGCCACAGAGACATCTATGGATCGGATATAGAGTTTCATGTAGAAGGACAACAAAAGATGAAATTAGTAACAAAGAAAAAGATTCAAGGCTACCAAGAAAAATAGAGGTATTAATCAATCACTATAGGTGATACATCATATAGCAAACTTTAATGGATCTGTACTCAATAATTCAGGTTTGCATATACGCAATTCAATAAGTATTTTTTACTACATTCTAACAAGTGTAGAAAATAGAAGAAATCCTATGAGAAGGTGGATTTAACAATCCTTTTGTAAATCTCTTAACTAAGGGCACACTAAACAGTGTTTCTAAAGCTCTTAATAGAGTAGACCTTAACCTGTGTAAACATGTTACTCCTAATAGGGTAAGATCATTGGAAGTGATCAAACTTGTAAGCCTTAACCGACCCCTTCCATTCTGTAGATAGTGAAGTTTTGTGGGTTTCATCCCCACCGTAGTTTTTACCTTCTAACATGGGCTTTCTATGTTACCAAGTCTTGTGTCTTGTGTCATTACATTTCATGAATGTTTCTATGAATGTTTACATGAAAATTAAGTTTATGAATTAATATTACATGCATAAAGATAGAATAGCACATATGGTTAGTAATACAAGGAATTGATTACTAAATGATTAAAGGTTAATTGACAAAAAATTTTAAGGGTGTTGATTCACCCCTCCCTTCTCAGTACATGCCATTTCATTATTTCAACACATACATACATATGTATACATGTATATGTATATCTATGTATTTTTAGAATAACTAAGAGGGAAGGGGGGGTAAATAAGTGGCCTCAAAAATTAATCCAATAAATAAACCCAAAACTTTATACTAGATATATAAAACCTCTAGTTATCTTCATTCATACAAGATGTATGCCTTATTTGAATCTAACATGTATATTCTACTCGGTGATTGTACTATATATCCTTTCCTTAATATTTACCAAATACCAAAAATACAGTAAATAACTTAGTGTTTACCGATCAATCATGTTTTAGTAATGTGTAAAGAAAAACATCAAAGCAATGAACCATATACACATTTGACACATGGATTTTTAACATGGAAACCCTGGTAGGGGAAAAAGAACTTGGGACCGGTTACCAAAAATTTTCACTCTTCTGAAGTGAGCTCGGTGAAGAGCCAACCCTATTAAAGGTTACAAACACACTGTTAATGGCAACCTAGTTAGAAGATTTATCACTAACAGTTTAACACTTGACCTAGAATTCACTATGATGTCAACATGAAAACCTTTTGATACTCCTTGGGATGTATCTCAATATATAAAGGATGGTTAAATCCTAATTTGTTAAGAGATTTTTTGAATCAATGGTTAAACTAAAACAATATATGATATGTTCATAAATACAACTTAATCTTGTAGATTTCCAGATATATTGTAAGCTCAGAATACCTCTTTTGATCAATGTTATCTTCAATTCCTTTGCTCCACTTCTTTCTTCTTGGTGAATGATGTTGCTTCTTTGTTGCTCAATGTTTGCATAATTCTTAGCTCTCTTCTTCAACTTGTATGATCAGATTTGTATGAAGACATCTATCTTCACCAAAATTGTCTTCATCATTCCTCTTTTCATAATGAATTTCTTGTCTCTTTATATAGACAATATTTCACCATTCTTCTATCCTTCTTGTTTTCTTTGTTGATCACTTCTTGATCTGTAAAGCTCGCCATGATTTCTTTAGTTTTAATCCATAAAACTCTCCTTCTTTTCTAGAATAAAACATGCTTTAAATATCCTTCTTATCTTTAGCTTTTAACTGATGGATGAAAATAAAGTAAACCATCAGTTAAATCTATAATTATATCTTCTAGCTAAGTTTTTTTATCGTATCCTAACTTCAGTTCTCATCAATCAACACTTCAGTTGTGCTTAGTGACTATTGCACATAGCTCGGTCATCAACTAAAGTTCTGTTTGGTGACAACTGTAGTTAACTTGGTAATACTTTCTCAGGTTTCACTTGCTCGAGTAACAATGTCCATCAGGTAACACTATGAACTTATGTGCTCGGGGTTCACTATCACTCAGGGTTTACTGTCACTCAGTGTACATTATTATCGACGACAAAAACTTTGTCTTTCAAAATCTTTAAGTGTTGTGACAATATGTGTATGAAAAATCATACCATATCAAGTTGAAATCAATTAAAATACAATACATTAAATTATTTAATGTATTTCATATACCTTCTGCATCTCGGTGATCATCAAATTTCTCATCTTCAAACATTCAATCAGTTATAGTTCATCAATCTCTCCCTTTGGCATTGATGGAAACATACTACATATTACTAATACAATATAAAAAATATTAGTTGTAGTTCATCAATCTCTACCAAACTACTTTTTCTATAACCAATACAAATGTCTGACTCTTGGTAAGCTCTCCTAGCTTAGATTTGATTCTTACAGATTAATTTCTTCAGTCTGTATTCCATTCGCTAGATAGTTGTAGCAACTTCTAATTTTGTCTCTCCCTTTGTAGTAGAATCTCTTCTCCCTTTTATCGATAGATATGCAATGTTTAACTTTTCAAATTCTCTCCCTTAGATGGATGTTTCTTTGAATCTTTCTCTGATGTTTTCTCTCCCTTTGACTATTCCTCTCATTGATGGATAGTTATTTTCTCTCCCTTTTTCTTTTCTCTCACTTTGGATTATTATGTTATATATTTCATATCTCTTTTCCCATAGAAAACAATATATTTTATTGAATAATTTTTTCCATATTCATTAAGTACATCTCTCCCTTTGACAATAATGCCAAACTATATCTTTTTTTTCATAATATATTCCTTGAATTTACTCTTCATCAACAAGTTAGCTCTATAGTAGCCAACATTTTCTCTTATGTTTGGTGTAGATAAGTACCTGGTTGTGTACTGATATATCTTTGTAGTGCATCTCTTTTCTTTCATCAACATGAATGATCTTGTGATAATGTGTAGGATGATGCATCCTCCTAGTAAGCTTAGTGACAAATAGACAAGGGTCGGACCCCTAGTCTCTTCCTAAGGTACTCAAATGTATCTTTTGGCAATGAATTTGTTAATATGTCTAAAAAAATTTCCTTGGATTGAACATATTCCAGTATCACCTCTATGTCTTGCACTTGTTCTCTTAAGTAATGATACTTGATAGCAATATGCTTTGTCTTAGCATGCATGAAAGGGTTCTTTGAAATTTTATTGTACTTGTATCATAACAATAGATAATTATTGGTACAATAATTTGCATATTCATACCTTTGAGTAATTGTTTGATCCATGCAATGTTAGAAAATTTTGCAGAAACAACCACATATTCTTCTTCTATAGTGGATTGTGAGATACATCCTTGCTTCTTACTTATCCATGTGACAAGTCTTTCACCCATAAAGAATGCTCCTTGTATTGTGATATTTATGTCATCTATGTTTCCATCCCAATTAGCATATGTATAGACTTGAAGCTCAAATTTTCCTTCTCTTTTATACCATAAGCCATAATCTTTGATATTCTTTAGATATCTCATAATTCTTTTTACAGTAGTCATGTGTGATTCCTTGGGATTATCAGAGAACCTTGCAACTATTCCAGCTACATGTGTGATATCTGGTCTAGTATGTACAACCTATATGAGTTTTCCAATCATAGATCTATATAGGGTATGATTTACCTCGGTTGACTTTTCTTTCTTTGTCAGCTTGCATTTGGTTACCATAGGTGTTCCAAATGGCTTGGAGTCCTCCATTTTGAATATTTTTCAGAACTTCCTTGATGTATTTTGATTGTGTGATGTAGATTCCTGCATACTGTTGAAGAATATGTAGACCAAGAAAGAATTTTATCCCTCCAAACATTGACATCTCAAACTCTTTTCTCATTTCAACAGAAAATGATTTGCATAACATATCATTACCTCCAAATATGATATCATCAACAAATATTTCATCAATCATAATGTTATCATCAGTATCTTCTTTTAAATACATATTTCTGTTATCACTTGTTCTTACAAATCCAATACTTATGAGATGGGAGTGAAGTCTTTCATACTATGCTCTTGGTGCTTATTTTAATCCTTACAAGGCTTTGTGTAGTGTACAAACTATATTTCTCTTGTTAGGATCAACAAACCCTTTTGGTTTTTCAATGTATACCTCTTCTTCTAGTATTCCATTTAGGAATGCAGATTTGATATCCATTTGGTATACCTTGAATCCTTTGTAAGTAGCATAAGTGAGTAGAATTTTGAATCCTTCTAGTCTAGCAATGGGTGCAAAGCTTTCTCCATAGTCAATACCTTCTTGTGCATACCCTTTGTATACTAGTCTTTCTTTGTTCCTTGTAACTACTCCATTCTCATTCAGCTTGTTTCTAAAGATCTATTTGGTACCAATGACATTCTTGTCAATTGGTCTAGGTAATAATATCCATATTATGTTCTTCTCAATCTTCTCTATCTATCTCTTCATTCATAGCACTAAACCATTCTTTATTTTCAAGTGCAGTATTGACAGATTTAGGCTCAAAATCACAAATTAAACATCTAGTGTTCAAAGAATTACTTCTTGTTCTCATTCCATCCTTCTTGTCTCCTATGATCTAGTTCTCTAGATGGTGTCTTCAGACATACTTCACAAGCACCGGTTCAACTCTTTGTTCATCATTTTTATCATCATCTTCACCTTCATTTTGATCTTCATCGCTCAGTACATCATTTTGAGCAATTTCCTAATTTTTGATGTTTGTAGCCTGATGCTAGGGTGGATTGTTCTGTCGCTCGGGAGTGATACACTGTTTCTCAGGTAGAGTGTCAGCTTCTTCACTTTAGACAAATCTATTGTAGTCTTTTGGTTCTTTTCTACTTTCCTCATCATTTTTGTCATCAAATTCATCCACTTTGACATTTGCACTTTCAATGATTTTGTTAGATGATTTGTTAAGACATTTATAAGCCTTGATTTTGGTAGAATAACCTAGAAATATTCTTTCTTCACCTTTGGAGTCAAGATTTCTATTTCTATCATCTTTCAAAATATAATATTGACTTCCAAAAATTTTGAAGTAACTTACATTGGGTGTGTATCCATACCATAGCTCATAAGGTGTCCTATTGGTATCTTTCTTCAATTGAACTCTATTTAATGTATAGACAATAGTACTGACAACTTCTCTCCAGAATGTTTGTGTGATGCCTTTCTCAATCATCAGTATTCTGGCACAATCAACAATGGATCTATTCCTTCTTTCAACAATCCCATTTTGTTGTCATGTTCTCGATGTAGAAACATGCCTTTGAATTCCATTCTCACTACAATAGTTAGTGAATTCTACTGAAATAAATTCTCCTCCTCTATCTGATCTTCAAAAATTTTGTTCCTTTCCACTGTGTTTTTCCACTATAGCTTTATGCAATTTAAACATCTTGAATGCACTTCTGATTTCTTTTTCAAGAACATAACAGTCATCATTCTAGAATAATCATCTACAAATAGAATGGCGTATCTATTACCATAGTAGCTCTTTGTTCTCATTGGTCCACATAGATCAATATTGACTAGCTCTATAATAGCATTAGATGTGTAGGTTTTGATCTTGAAATTAGACTTTTTCATTTTACTTTTTTGAAAATTATTACACATGACATGGTCGGGTTTTAACAAGATCGGTAAGCCTCTTACTTTCATTTTATTACTTATCCTAACCATGTTTTCAAAATACACATGACATAACCTTTTATGTCACAACCATATGTCTTCATTTCTAGCCATTAAACAAGTGGTATTAATATCATCAAGATAGAATAGGTTACCTTTTGTTTGTTCACCATTTCTAATCAACCTTCCTGATTCATTAAATATCTTTGCCTTTTTGTTCTCAAATCCAACTTGGTGACCTATATTATTCAGCTTAGAAACACTCATTATATTATAGTTAATTCCTTTCACCAAATATGCATTTTCACATCTGATCAGATTAGTCAACATGATTGTTCCTTGACCTTCAACCTGACAAGGTGAGTCATTACCCATTCTTATTGATCCACCATTATAGTATTCACAAGTTTTAAACCTTTCCTTATCTCCAGTCATGTGGTGAGTACAACCAGTATCAATAATCTAGACATCATTCTTACTAACCTTAGATATGAGTGCAGTTTCAACATACCTTTCCTCTTTGTCTGAATCATCCTTCATAGCAACAAATACCACCTCAATATCTACATTAGGTTCAGTGTCATTATTCTCATCTTTTTTCTCAGAGAGGTAACAAGCCTTCTTTCTGTTGTCCTTGTAGTCTTAGTTGTCTCTTCTATCAAATTGTCGGTTGCTTCGGTAATCTCTATCATCACCTCTGTCAAACTTCTTTTCATATGATCTGTCATTGTTTCTGTATTCTTTTCTTTTTTTAGGACATCTAGTAGCAATGTGTCCAATCTCTTTATAATTAAAGCATGTCAATGGTAATTTACCTTTATATCTACCTTTTCCTCTTTGCAATATTCTAGCCATTAGTGCTTCAATCTCATCAAGTTCTTGGTCATCACTATCACTTTCACTATCATTTTTCATAGTGTGTTTATGACTTGATTTACTTATTTTCAAAGAATATTTGAATGCAAACTCAATAGTTGGTAGGACACTATTGTCAAAGTTATTCATCTCAAATGAAATAAGTCTACCAATCAAACTATCTAGAGAAACATTGTTATTTTCTATTGCTCTCATTTCTTGTATAGCATATACTATAATAGCATAAATAGGCAGTAAGTTTCTAATACTTTTACTTGCCATTGTTTTTTCTTCAAGTACGCCTCCTACTCTTCGGATAGATTTGACAACTTCTTTGATTCTACAGCTGTACTGAGTCATGTTTTATCCTTCTTTTATTCATAGGTCATCAAATCTTCCTCTTACGCTCTCATCCTTATCTCTTATCACATTCTTATCTCCTCCGTGTATTAGCTTCAATTTGTCCCATATTTTCTTTGCAGTAGTGCATGATTTGACATCTTCAAATTTAGCATCAGAGAGTGAGGAAGAAAGTTCTATCATCATAGAATTGTGTTCATGATTTTCTCTCAATTGATCAACTGTTGGAGGTCCAATAGGTAACACAAATTCAATATCCAAGTATTGAGTGACATCATTTCCAATACTTGATAGGTGGAGTCTTATCCTACTTTTCTATGATGCAAAGTTGTCCTTGTTCAACTTAGGCACATCCCTTTTGCTCATTTTGTGATCTTTATCTTGAGTCTTAAAACTCTCTTTCTAAGTGCACAAGTTGTGATACCAATTGTTAGAATAACTAAGAGGGGGGTGAATCAGTGGCCTAAATAATTAATGTAATAAATCAACCCAAAAATTTATACCACAAATATTGAACTTCTTTTTATCTTCAGTCCTACAATATGTATGCCTTGTGTGAGTCTAACATGTATATACTTCTCGGTGATTGTACTATTTATCCTTTCCTTAAGATTTAATGAATAGTAGTCTATCTTTTCTTAACCTTTACTGAAATATAGTAAATAACTTAGTGTTTACCAATCAATATTGTTTTAGTAATGTGTAAAGAAAAACATAAAAGAAATTAACCATGTACACATTTGACACATGAATTTTTAACGTGAAAACCCTGTTAGGGAAAAAACCACTTGGGACTGGTAACCCAAAATTTTCACTATTTTGAAGTGAGCTCAGTGAAGAGCCAACCCTATTAAAGGTTATAAACACACTGTTAAGTGCAACCTTGTTAGAGGATTTATCACTAACAGTTTATCACTTGACCTAGCATTCACTATGTTGTCAACATGAAAACCTTTTGATACTCCTCAAGATGTATCTAAATTTATAAAGGATGGTTAAATATTACTCTATTAAGAGATTTTATGAATCAATGGTTAAACTGAAACAATATATGATCTATTCATAAATACAACTTAATCTTGCAGATGTTTAGATCTATTGTAAGCTCATAATACCTCTTCTAATCAATGTTCTCTTTAATTCCTTTGCTCCACTTCTTTCTTCTTGGTGAATATTGTTGCTTCTTTGTTACTCAGTGTCTACAAAATTCTTATCTCTTTTCTTCAGCTTGTATGATCAGATCTGTATGAAGACTTCTATCTTCACTTGAATTCTCTTCAGAATTCCTCTTTTCATAATGAATTTCTTGTCTCTTTATATAGACATGAGCTCACTGTTCTTCTGTCCTTCTTGTTTTCTTCATTGATCACTTCTTGATCCATAAATATCATCATGCTTGATTTAGTTTTAATCTTTAAAAATCTCTTTGTTTTCTAGAATAAAACATGCTTTAAATCTCCTTATTATCTTTATCTTTTAATTGATCGATGAAAATAAAGTAAACAATCAGTTAACTCTATAATTAGCTCTTCCATCTGATGGGAAGATCCTCTCTTAGAGCCTTCAATATCTCTCTTTCTCTAAGACCTTTTCTCTTGGTCTTATTTTAGGGTCTCTATCACTACCCTAATTAGAGGATGCCTCTTTGATCCCCTAACACACTAGGAGCTCTCCACCAACATCAAACTCATCACTAAGCCCTTCTCCACAACTCTACTATTTCATGCCTTCCTTGATCACCTAACACCCCAATGGTCTCAACTTCTTTTGGATTGGTTTCTTGACTCCTCTTAGGTCTATTCCAACCCCTATGGATCCAATTTTGTGGATCTTTCATCCATTTCCCAATCGAGTTCCAAATTTCTAGCCTTTTAGGCCTTGTAGCCCTTTTAGGCCTATTAGCCCTCCTAATCATTGAAAAGGTGATTTTATTCCTAAAACCTCTTAACACCCCTAGAAAAAAATTGCATATTATTTTTGGATTTTTCCTCCCCTTCAATATTTTCTAGGTCTTTGTTTCCTATCTTGTTTGTACAATGGACTTTCACCAAACCCCTAAAAATAAGGGTTTTTATGGCATGAAGACTGGTCTAGTTTTTTAGGCTTCTTTAAATGATCAAATGGGTTCCTCATATGTTATCCTTCCATCTAAAGGTCTTAATTTCATACCCCTAAACTCCTCTTTCCTTGATTGGCACATACCAATCACTTTGTAACCTCCATTGCCTCTGCAATATTTAGTTACCCTAGCCAGAATAGCTAGCACTCGCCTAGGGCTTGATTGTTCTCAAGCTTCTCCTACACACATACACTCGACAATCCATATCTAAAAATTATATATAAGGCTCTAATGGATTCCAAGTGTTCATGGAGTTTGAACCATGGGAACACTAAGAAAAGCCATTCTTTACATGACTGGACCAAAACTGGCCAGTGAACTCATAAAATGCAAGAATTTAAACAAATATAACCAAAAAGAACTACTAACTAATCTAATACCACAAAGAACTCATAAATTACATTTTAAACACTATATATGCTTTCATTCAATACATTCAATCCATAAAAATGATGGATGATGGCTCTGTAGCTTAATTACACTACAAATTAGTTGTTCTCAAACACCAGTCCATACAATATGAATTCCAACTGTCAGATTAGGGTTGAAATAACCTTATATACTTCCATCTCACCTATCTAGACCCTCTATTTAGGATTTTTTAATCCTAAGAGCCGATTCCTAAAATCTAGGAAATGTTGTCATGACAACTTTAAAAGTTGTCATGACAACTTTGACAACTTTTGTCAAAATGTCACTTTCTCAACTTTGAGGGTCCTAATTGGTTCCAAACCTTACCAATTGACCTCAAATGACTTAATAAAATTAAAAACATAAAAATATTCCCACTTTGGTACTTTAGTCAACCCTTTGACTTTTGAGTTGACTTCTAGGCTCTAGACCCCAAGAATTAACTAGATTAACAACATACAAACCCTAATCTTACCTAACTCTAATCACACCTCAAAACACACTAGGGATTTTATAGATTATTCCTTATTCATGGATGGTTGGACAAACTAGACGTACAAGACAAAATGTCTAGAGATCTACCTAAATACCTTAGGGTGTTCCTACACCATCCTCCCCCTGCAACAAGAAAGTTAAGGTACCTATGGTGTCAGGAACTCCTAACTGATTCCATGCTTCTTGAAGTCACTCTCAGCTATCCAAGTGGCTTCTGACTCTGGTTGATGTCTTCACTTCACTAGATGCTCCATATAGACTTTGTATCTTGTCTTCTTCTTTACCCTTGAATCCAATATCTTTTCCACTTGTGGCTTGACTTGTGCCAGAGTCTTGAACTCTCCCATATCCTTATACACCTCTATACTATACTAAAACTCATCCATATCTGGCCCCTTATACTTAATCAAATCTTTAACATTGAAGATTGGGTAAATTGACATCTCCTTGGGCAACTCCACCTTATAAGCATTAGGCCCATACTTATCCAATATCTTGCAAGGTCCTTGATTATTTTAATCTGTAGCTTACTAGGTATCCCCTTTTGTAGTCTTTCCTTATTCAGGAACACCATTACTAACTCTCCCACTTCAAACTATATATCTCTTCTTCCCTCATTTGTTCTAGCCTTCAACTTCTGATTGGCCTCCATTAAGGTCTTTTGTACTTGTTCATGTACTTCCTTCATTGATTGTGCAAATTCATCAACATTACCACTAACTCCATCATATCCTTTAAGGTTTCTAAGCTCCATCACACCCCTTGGATGTGCCCCATACACAATCTCAAATGGAATTTTTCCTGTAGTCCTATTTGTGCTATCATTATAGGCAAATTCTGCCTGTGGAATAACTTGCTCCCATCCTTGTCCATATTCCTTTGTTAGACATATAAACAAGTTCCCAAGAAATCTATTGATTACTTCAATGTGCCCATATGTTTGAGAATGATAGGAAGATCCATGAGATAAGTTTGTACCTAGTCTCTTCCATAGGGTCTTCCAAAAGTGACCCATGAACTTCACATCCCTATTTGCAACAATGCTCATTGGTAGGACATGAATCCTCACTATTTCCTTGAAGAACAAGTAGGTAATATGGCTGGCATTATGTATTATTTTGCGTGGTATGAAGTGGCTCATTTTACTAAACTTGTCTACCACTACAAACACACTGTCTAAAGCAGTTGTAATCCTAGGTAACCCCAAAATGAAGTCCATACTTATGCACTCCCAAGGTCTACCTGGGATGGGTAATGGCTGGTAAAGTCCTACATGATGAAGCACATTTAACCTTCTGACATATGCCACACTACTCCACATATTTTCTCACTTCCTTCTGCATCTTTGGCCACCAATAGAACCTCTCCACTAAGTCCAATGTCTTATTTAGTCCAAAGTGTCCACTTAGGCTCCCATTATGTTTCTCCTAGATGAGGTTCTCCCTCACTAAACCTTTTGTAACACAAATTTGATTTCGTTTGAATAGAAACCCATTCTGCAATGTATACTCAACAAACTCAATATGAAAGTGATTCTCAAAATCTTTGCACTCTTTGTAAATCTTTGATAAATCTAAATCTTCCTCATATAGGTCTTTGAGACCTTCAACTCTTGTACTTTGCAACTAAATCTCTTGGATGGTGAGTATTCTCCTACTAAGGGCATCTGCAACTTTGTTTTGCACCCCCTTCTTATGTTTTATAGTGAAGGTATATGACTATAGGAACTCCATCCATTTTATGTTCCTCAAGCTAAGCTTGTCTTGAGTGTGTATGTAACTCAATGCTTGGTTATCTGTAAAGACAAAAAAATCTTAAGGAAATAGATAATGCCTCCACTTTTTTAAGGATTTCACAAGAGAATATAGCTCCAAGTCATAGGAAGAGTACCTACACTTAGCCTCATTTAGTCTTTCATTGAAAAAGGCCATAGGCCTACCTTCTTGGCTTAGGACAGCTCCTACTACAATGCTTCTTACATCACACTCCCCAATGAATGGTTTGTCAAAGATAGGTAAAAATAGTATATGTTGAGTAGCCACTTCCTTCTTCAACCTCTCAAACCCCTGATTAGTTTCCTTGGTCCACACAAACTTTTTTTTCAAACCTCTTTTTATAGTATCTAGGACTGGAGCACTGATCTCACTAAACCTCCTAATGAACCTCCTATAGAACTGGGCTAATCCATTGAAGCTCATAAATTCTTTCCCTATCTTAGGAGTAGGCCAGTTCAATATAGCCTCTAATTTCTCTTTATCCATTTTCAAATCACCCTTTGAAACTACATAGCCAAGGTAGACTAACTCTTCTTTCATGAACTCACTCTTCTCAAGATTTAAGGTGAGTTTCTCCTGCAACTTCTTCAACACTAACTCCAAGTGTTTCATATGATCCTCCTTGGTTTTACTAAATATGAGGATGTCATATAAATAGAAAACTATAAAAAATCCTATATAGTCCTTCAAGACCTCATTCATCACCCTCATAAAGGTGCTTGGTGCATTGGTAAGACCAAAGGGCATAACTAACCATTCATACAACGCCTTTGTAGTCTTAAATGTAGACTTCCACTCATCACCTTCCTTCATCCTAATTTGATAGTACCCACTCTTTAAGCCAATTTTAGAGAAGTAATTAGCACCCCCCAAGCAATCCATCAAGTCTTCTATTCTAGGAATTGGAAATCTATACCTAATAGTTATCCTATTTATTGCACTAGAATCAATACACGTCCTCCACTTACGTCCCTTCTTAGGAGCCAACACCACTGGGACATCACAAGGGCTGATTATTTTCCTAATCAATCCTTGATAAAACTCTTGCACCTATGTGGATATCTCCTTGTTTTTCTCTGGTGTCATCTTGTATGCAACTTTGTTAGGAAATGATGCTCCTAGTATGAAGTCAATTTGATGACTTATCTCCCTGTTTGGTGGTAGTGAAGCTGGTGTACCTTCACAAGTTATATCCTTGAACTGATCCAATAGTTCTCTAACCTCTTTTGGCATAGGTGCTTGCTTATGACTCTCCTCCTTTGGCTTTAACAAGATTGCATAGCCAACTTTATCATCTTTCATATCCCTTATGAATTCTTTTCCATTCATCAACATGGCACTAGATTCTACCTTCTCCACTATGTCCTCTTCTATTAAATACTGTATTTTGAAATTTACACATATTTCTTAAAGGAGTACATATTATCTTTCCCATTATGGACATCTTCTCTTTCATACTACCATGGTCTTCCAAGCAATATATGGCAATCATCCATTGGAAACACATCACATAGTATCCTATCCTGATACTTTCCAATGGAAAATTCTACCCACACTTGTTCATTCACCAAGATGTTTTAACCCTTATTCAACCATGTAACTTTATAGGGACACACATGTGGGATTTTTGTGAGCTTCAACTTCTCTAGTGCCTCCTTAGATATGACATTATCGGTTGAGCCTGAATCAATGATCACCTTGCACACTTTCCCTAATATCTTGCACTTCACTCTGAAAAGAGCGCTCCTCTACTTGTGCTCATCTTTGGTGGGTGTCTTGATTAGGATTCTTCTCAACATAAGGTGTTCTCCTTTCTCTGAATCTAGACTCACCTTTGATTATTTATAGAAATCTTCTTGTTCGACATAAGATATCTTCTTCTCCCCTTGAGAGGATGTTGGTTTATCCGGACACCTATATGCAAGATGCCCCATCTTTCCACAATTGTAGCATTTCATGGCAGAAAAGTGAGAGCTTCTCCCAAAACCTCCTGATCTTCCTCTACCACTATTGTAAGAACTTCTTCCCCTATTATTGTATCCACCCCTACTACTTGTTTCTTATCCTTGCTCTGAATATCTAGAGTCACTTTGTCCTCTACTGTAATTGCCTCTTCCACTTGAACCTCCTCTATGGCCACCTATGTTGTCTCTACCCCTTCCTCTACCTTTGGAGCTAGAATCCTGCCTCTTCTTTAGTTTCTCTTCCACTTTCAAAGACATTTGAAAAAAACTATGAATTGAAGTCAAGGTAAAGATACCAAGTTCCTCTTGAATGTTCCACCTTAATCCATTAAGGCATCTTGCAACTTTGATAATCGTTGTCTCCTGGATTCTTAATCTAAGACAAATTTTTTGAATTCTTTGATATAGGTTGGCACATCTAAGTACTTTTTCCTAAGGTTCTTCCTTTTCTTATGCAGTTGAATGTCATAATCTTCTGGAAGGTAATTCTTCATCACCTTTGCAACCATTTTTGTCCATTTTTCTATGGGCTTCTTGCCCTCCTTCTCACTTACTTCCTGCAAGAACTTTCACCATGTGAGTGCTTCCCCTCTTAGCCTTGACTTGGCTATTTTCACCTTTTGTGCTTCTATAATCTCATCACACTTGAAGTGATTCTCCATCCCTTCAAGCCATTCCATAACCATTTCAGTGTCCATCTAACCAGAGAATACTGGTATTCCTTCTAGAGCCTTTCCACTCAATGCCTTGAGTGATTTGAGGAATGATTCCTCAGGTAGAGGAGGGCTAGACTCTGGTTCTACCTCCTCTTCTATTGGTTTCTTTCCTTTATCTATCCCTTCATGCATTTCTTCTCTTAACTTGTTGGAAGTCTCTACCACTTCTACCATTTTGATCTTCATTTCCTTCATTGATTCTTCAAGAATATTATTCTTGATTTGTTGCTCTAACAAATCCTTAGCCAATTATGCATTGGTCACCATGATGTTCTCACCTATGGATTCACTCCACTCTGACATGCACTAATTCACTCCCAAGCCTTTCAATGGCTTTGATACCAATTTGATGGGGAGATCATCTCCCAGATCCTTCTAGCTCTCTCTCTCTAAGACGTTTCTCTTGGTCTTCTTTTAGGGTCTCTATTGCTACCCTATTTATAGGAT
This sequence comes from Thuja plicata, assembly GCA_018584345.1. Classification (NCBI taxonomy): domain Eukaryota; kingdom Viridiplantae; phylum Streptophyta; class Pinopsida; order Cupressales; family Cupressaceae; genus Thuja; species Thuja plicata. The sequence goes on along the minus strand of MU223813.1, from coordinate 3,006,624 downwards.
GCCTCTCTGATCCCCTAACACACTAGGAGCTCTCCACCAACTTCAAATTCATCACTAAACCCTTATCCATAGCTCTACTCTTTCATGGCTTCCTTGATCACCGAACACCCCAATGGTGTCAACTTCTTTTGGATTGGTTTCTTGACTCCTCTTAGGTCTATTCCAACCCGTATGGATCCAATTTTGTGGATCTTTCAACCATTTCCCAATCGAGTTCCAAATTACTAGCCTTTTAGGCCTTGTAGCCCTTTTAGGCCTATTAGCCCTCCTAATCACTAAAAGGGTGATTTTCTTCCTAAAACCCCTTAACACCCCTAGAAAAAAATTACATATTCTTTGTGGGTTTTTCCTCTCCTTCAATATTTTCTAGGTCTATAGTTCTTATCTTGTCCGTACAAAGGACTTTCACCAAACCCCTAAAAATAATGGTTTTTAGGGCATGAAGACTGGTCTAGTTTCTTAGGCTTCTTTAAATGATCAAATGGGTTCCTCAGAACTTCTCCTTCCATCAAAAGGTCTGCACTTCATGCCCTTACACTCCTCTTTCCTTGATTGGCACATACCAATCACTCTGTAACCTCCATTGCCTCTGCAATATTCAGTTACCCTAGCCAGAATAGCTAGTACTCGCGTAGGGCCTGATTGTTCTCAAGCTTCCCCTACACACACACGCTC
>MU223813.1:2995949-3003449 GCA_018584345.1 Thuja plicata | reverse complement strand
TTGACAATTGAGCCATGGGTTAAAAAATCAAAATAATTAATTCTTTCATTTGAGAATTATATTATATATCATCCTTACCGCGAGTTCAACTCTGTGGGAGATTGGTTTTCCAAAAAGGTGGTCATGAGAAAAATGTTTTTATGAGGTGCATAGATTTGACACATTGAATCATGAGGTCACCAAGCTGTTGCATCATGACAAGATTTCAAACACTTGTATTTATGATAGGGTTTAATTTTAATTAGAAAGGTGGTAGTATGATCAAAATGCATGGTAAGATTTATTGAAGGTTTATAATTTCTATTATATGTCGTAGCAAGATTTATTTTTTTGATGAAAATTGCTCTGCTAGGGTTTAGAGTCACGCTGCTATTCTGAGCCCTCTTGTCCTTTCAGACCACATTTACTATGGGATTTTCCTTAGTATTTATGGCCCCGGCCATAACTAGCCCAACAATTGATGCTGGTGTTATTTTGGTGATGGATAACAATGGCGCTTCCAAGAAAGAGACCTCGCAAGTTTGTTCCCAAGGTGTTTCATGAGGTATGTCTCAGCCTAATATTGTTTTGCCCATTCATGAGTTTGATGATGCATGTTCTTGGCTTGAAACACATACCCTTATTGGTTACTTTCTGGGTCACAACCCACCTGAAAATATGATTGAAGATTGGGTGGCGAAAGCCTGGACTCGTCATGGAATTTGCCTAGATGGCATTCAGAGTCTCACCAAGGTTTTTTTTTGTTTCACTTTTCCAATCCCACTAATGTGGATGCTATATTTGCCAAGGGACCCTGGAATATTAGGGCTTCCCTTTTAGTTTTTCAGCGCTAGTCTCGAGACTTTTTTGTCTCTAACGACAAGAAGCTCAAAGTCCCTGTGTGGGTTGAGTTTCTTGGTCTTCCTCTACCCTATTGGCCTTTCATGCATACCATTGTGAAAAAGATAGGTAGGGTTATCTGTAGTGAGAATGACCATTTTTTTATCCCCCAGCCTCAAAAGAGGCTCTGCATTGAAGTCAATCTCTCTTGATATCTTAAAGAATCTATTGAGATTCAAGTTGGTGACACCATCTTCTCTCAGAAGGTGCTCTACCTCAACCTTCCCAACACTTGCTACCATTGTCAATCTGCAGAGCATAAAATCAAGGATTTCCCTTTGGCATTTCCTCGGCCTAAACCGCCTCCTAAGGATTCGGGTTTGTGGCCTGTTGAAGTTGGTAAAATAGAATAAAAAAAAAGATGATTGGGTAATGGTTAGCCACAACAACAAATAGGCTAAACCTGTCACTTTGACTTCTGCTTCACAACCACCACCTCCTATTGTGGAGGCTCGGCTTGCTTCTCATGCTGAGATAGCTACTGTTTCAAACCCTGGATAGTAGGGGAAAGAGATTTTGCATTTGGATACCAACCCTCCTTGGGTTCACATACCTCATGTAGCCTTTGTGATTTCCACTCCTTCCAACTTCCATCGCTCTTTTAGCCCTGACAGGCATGCTGAGGTTATACAGGAGGGTATGGAAAAAAAGCACCGAAATGTCTCCGTGGAACTTCCTAAGAACAATTTTTCTTATTTGTCTAATAGTTTTGCATCCCTTGGGGATGATGATGGTATGCTTGACACTGTTTTCTCATGAAGTAGATCTCATGGAATATCAGGGGTTTGACAGTCTTGCCCCGAAAGTACTTTGTCAGAGATGTTCATCATCGTCTTAGTAATTTGGATGTTTTATGCCTCCAAGAAGTTAAAATTTTTGGTTTTATGCTTGCTGCAACCTGTAAAATTATTTGGCCTAAGAGCCTTGCTCTTTGTTCTTAGCGTGAGGCTAGTTGAGGTGGAGTTGTGACTCTCCTTTCTCCTTGTTGGCATTCTTTTTAATCAGTCATGGTTCAAATCCCATGCAATGATCTATTTGGGCCACCCTCATTATTGAGAATCATTCTTTTGGCATAGTTAATGTTTATGCTCCCAATGATGCTGCTGAGAGATCTCACTTGTGGCATTGGCTTATAGATTCTCTGCCACCTGAAACTTGGCTCTTCTATGGTGACTTCAATATGGTTGAAGTGGCTTCTAAAAAGGATGGCATTCTACCATTCCGGTGGACAGCTGGTGAAAGAGAAGCCTAGTATTACATGCATAATAAATTGGGCCTTTTTTATCCCAATCTTGGTCGCTGCCAAAATGATAGTGTTTGGCACATTTGGTCTAATTTTAGAGCCTCCACTAATAGAATTCACAAATGGCTTGATCGTGCTATGATTATGGCACAGTCTTTTTTCTCCTTTTCCAAAAAAAAGCCTTGCTGGTTACTCCTCTTGTTGATGTGACCTTGTCAGATCACTTCCCTATTCAATTCATTATTGAATGGAAGAAAGCTAAGGCATGTCCTCCCACCACTCAGTTCTTCTTTAATACTTCCATTCTCAATCATGCTTCCATGGTGGCCCACATTCATCAGGTTTGGAACCTTGAGCCTAGACCTCCACATTTGTTTGGCTGGATTCAAAGGTGGAATGATGCTATCTGTTGTACGGCTCACTTTTTGCACATTTATGGTCAAAAACTTGCCATTTACCATTGTTGATCCTATGAGGCTAACACCAAATCTCTTTGTGTTTCCACAGATGCCTTAGCCCCTGATCCATTCAATCAGACCTTGCAAGTTCAACTTTCTCAGTTGCATCAGCAGAAACAAGTTGCAGACAGCTATGCTGCCAGAGGTGCTCAGATCAAGGCTTAACTACACTAGTTAAAAGTTAGAGATCAGGCCTCTAAAGAATTCTTTGCCAGTCTCCATGCATGTCAAACCAATGTGGGTATAACTAGGATCCAAGAGGGGCAGTCTCTCCTCATAGATCTTCCTGATATCTTGCAAGCATTTGTTCGTCATTATGAACAGGTTTTTGCCACTCAGGGATCTTCACCTGCCAGCAACCAAGCTCATGCAGATTGCATTGTTGTGGTTCCTCAATGTTTTTCACCATCCCAACATGCTTTCTATTATTAGCTTCTTACCCTTCAAGATCTCCAGGAAGCTGTCTTTGTCATAGCTGACAATAAAGCTCCAGGTTGTGATGGGTTTCCCTGTGAGTTTTATAAAACTCTCTGGGATGCCATTGGTCCCGATCTTCATCAGGTTTATCTTGAAGCTTATCACTCCCAATCTCTGGGTGATATTATCAATAAAGGCAACATCAAATTTATCCCCAAAGTTGGGGATCCTGAGGATATTTGCAATTGGTGGCCTATTACCCTACTTAATGTCTCTTCCAAGATCATTGCTAAGGCTCTGGCTCTTAAGATTCACCACATCCTCCCTCAAATTGTTAGGCCAAAGAAAACTGGCTTTATTCAATCAAGATATATTCTTGATAATATCATAGAGATTTGGGAAGGTATGGAATGGGCTCAAAAGTCTCAACAAAAAGCTCTTTTTCTCAAAATTGATTTTTCTAAAGCTTATTATCATATTGAATGGCCTTTTATTCTTGCCATGCTTCATGCTTTGGGTTTTGGCCCTAGATTTCTTCAATTTGTGCAAATGCTTTTTCAAGATGCCTCCGCTTGCATCACCATTAATGGTAGATAGTCTTCCACCTTTGGGATTTTCAAATCCATTCGGCAAGGATGTCCTCTTGCTTCTGCCTTATATGTTCTTGCAACTAAAGGATTTGTCCATTTATTAGCTCATTCTATTTCTCTCAGCCATGTTCACGGGATTACTTTACCCAACTCCACTCAGCAGTTGGTTAATGGCCATTTTGCTGATGATTCCTTTCTCACTCTTGCTGAGGATGAAGAGAATATCAAGGCAACCTTTTAGTTTTTAGACACTTTCTATTTGGCTTCAGGCTCTGCCATTCATTGGCATAAAACCTTGTGCTACAGACAATCACCCCATCCTGATCCACCCTAGATTTCCTAGTTTGGTTGTTCCAGGATCCAGGATGGGGAAATATTTTAGTTTCTTGGTATACCCTTTGCTTTTCAAGCTACTTCTACTGATTTATGGAATGTTGTTTCAACTAAAATTGAAAAGAAGCTTACCTATTGGATTACCAAGCTGCTCTCTCTTGCTGGTAAATTTTAGATCTTCTCTAAGGTCTTGGCTGCTACTCATGTTTACTATTTCTCCTGTTGGGCTCCTTCCAAGGCCTCATACAAGAAGTTTGAAAAATTGTTGAGGGATTTTCTTTGGGCCTCTGGTGTAGATCACCATGGCTTTCACAGAGTTGCCTAGGAATTTTGTTGTCTCCCCAGGGCCTCTGGTGGCCTTGGCTTACTTGATACCTAGAAGTAGGGCTTAGCCCTTGTGCAAAGTGGATTGTGCATTTCCTCACTAGCAACGAGGCCTAGAATGTTTTACTTCACCACTATATTTCTTCTGGGTATCCGTTGCACAAACTAGCTTGGAAAGGAATTGGCTTTCAAACCCACTTGGTTATGAAACATCCTATTCAAGTCCAAGGTACCTTTTTTGCCAAAATTATTTGGCGTGCCTAGGAGGTATTCAAACCCTGGCTTTGTTGGGTTGGTAATGGATTTTGTGATGGGATTTCATTTAATCAGTAGGATATTTGGTGGTCCCTGCTCTTTTCCCAGCAAGGGTTTCCTTTGGCCAAAATTCAGGGGATTAGTGATCTCTATTTTCACAAATGAGTCATTCAAACACCCAAGGATTTGTTTTCTAGAGCCACCATGAGTCTCCACTCTTGGGATGATTTTTGGGTTCAGTTCCGGCTCACTCGCCCAGATCGTCTGACTTTTGATTTGCTTGTATCAACTATTCTGCTGCACCTCCTGCACAAACTTGGCATTCAGTCAGTTAAACATTGGCAGAAAGATTGGAAATGGTACCCAGATACACCATTTATCAACTATAATCCTAGACTTGGATAATCATGGTTTGTGCCTCATTTCCTGATGGTTCAGTCTCTCAATCATCATTGGCATCTCTCTTCCTCACAGAGCACTTGGAGCTAGAGTTTCTACACTATTTGGGATGCTATCACTGAACCCAAAATTTCTCACTTTGCTTGGTGTCTGCTCTACCAAGGGTTACTCTGAGGAGCTCAACTTCGGCACATAGGTGTGCCGGATCCTAAATACCCTTTTTGTGGGCATTCTGAAACCATTATGCATATTTTCTGGTTCTGTGGTCAGGCCTAGAATTATTGGAATTGGATTCACAATTTTTTTATGCATTTTTGGCCTGAGCCTTTCTCTTGGCACATGGATTTGCTTGGTGACTCTCCCAGAATGCCTTCGTAGTTTACCCAGATTTGGCATGCTTTCAGGATGGAGATTTTGTTTTCCTTATGGAAAGACCGCAATGGTGTTATTTTTTCTCACAACTTTTTGGATATAAATGTTTATGTACTAATGTCATGATGCAGATTCAAGTTCAAGATGATAAGGTGGCCCTTGAGGTTTCCCACTTACTACAAAATTGGGGTAATGCCCCATGTACTATTGCAAGGGTGCCACCAGATTCTCTCTCTACTGATCACACGCCACCCCAGGGTTGGCATCATAGCAAGAGTGCCTCTACGAGGCATTCCAGAACACCATGCTCTTGGTGTCACCGCTCTGCCTCTCCTCCTAGTAGGAGGGACTCAACTTTTGGATGGCCTCCTATGATTTCCTCTACTACTACTCAGCCTTTGGCCACTGTTCCTGTATGGCCTCCCGCCCCTTCTGATAAGATCCCCCGCCTGGCCCTTGCAATTTCTCCCAGGCAGGAGGAAGGAGAGATGGAGAAAGAAACTAAAGATGGGTGGTCACCTCCTGACCAGACTCCTAGAACCAATGTGTGGGGCAATCCACAAGATAAAGATCCTCCACCCTCTTCTACTACTGCTCTCATAGCTTAAGGGCTTTTCTTATAATGGTTTTTTTTATGAATAGTTGTTTTGTTCCGGCTTGATGCCGAGTGACTTTGCGGGGTGATTTTTTATCCTCCAGGCTTTTTTTTGTGAATACTATACTTTTTTATACATTTTAATAGTAAAGGCCTCCATTCATCAAAAATTATATGTTGTACAAATTCTGAGTTATTTTTTCCTTCATCGTTATCAGTGGTCTTTGCGATTTGGATTGTCTTCTTTGATCTGTAACTAAGGAGATGAGAGGAGATTTGAAGCAGACTGAACCCATTGGTTATGAAAGCATTAAGGAGGACCATAAATTGTAGTATTCTAAAGCAAGGGGCCTTACCCCTTTTATCAAACATCTCCTTGGTTGCGACCCTATAGTTTTTGATTAGTTTACTAAGGGTTAGAAAAAGGGGACTGTTGTCCTTTTTGGAAGAAGAATCTATCTTTATGAGAATGTGATTGCGGAATTCATAGGTTTTTTGATGGAGGGAAAATAATTTTACAAAGACTGCAAGGCTTCTGAACAAGCTATCCATAAATTTCATAAAATGGAAAAGGAATAGGAGAATTTGGAGATAATTAAGGCCCCGTTTGGTTCTAGGTATTGAGTAGTAATTGGCATACCCGCATGATGGTATTGTCGAATACAGTGTTTGGTTCCAAAATGAAAAATAGGAATAGGGTTATGCGAATTCTAATTTTGGGCCTTTTTGAGCATTCCACAATTCCCCCTCAGGACCTGGAATTGGAATTGAAAATGAGAATTGGAAAAAAGTGAATGATTTTGGGAACCTATCAATTCCCATTTGTCGGGCTTGTTTTTGGATTGTTTTTTTTCTGCATCTGCAGCTGCCGCCGCCGCCACCGCGTGAGAGGAACGGTTTTGCATTTTCCATCTACCACTGTCGCTGTGTGAGAGGAAGGTTTAACAGCATCTGTTCTAGATATTTTGACTGAGTTACGACAACTGCATATTTTGACGTAAATCTATCATCGCTTCCCTCAAACAGGGTACTATGATAGGGGTTAATGTTTTGATCGATGTCTGTACTGTGATTAGTGTTTTTTTGGCTCATAGATTTTGTTTCTGTATTTGTATCTATTTCACCTCTATTTCTTCTTGGCTTTAATAGTGGTTTTCATGGCTTCCTCCCTATTTTAAATGTGGTTTGGGGTTTGGACTCTTGAACTCCACATATTCTTTTGTTATAGGGCGCGGCTTCTGAATCTTGAACTTTTTCCTCCTATTAGACAATTTCCTCCTCATATCTTGTGTAAGAAGTGGCTGTAAATATGACATGCTCACCTCAATGTGGATAGATAAGACCGTTTGACAAATACTTGCAACCTTAATCCTCTTTTAATGTATGATGTTTTTGATGGTGAATAGTACTATCCATTGATATGTGGAAGTTGGAACTAACTGGCTTAGTGATTGGGCTGTTGAATAAGAAGACTGGAGCTCACTTTGATTTTTTCCATATGTGCACCTAGCCTGTGCCTTCTGATTTTTTTGGCAGCTAGCTTTTAATGAGCTTGATTCACTATTTTTCTATCTTTTTGCTTTCATGTTATCTAGGCTACATGTTTTCTACTTTGGAGAAATGTTGTGATTGAGC
>MU223813.1:2965248-2986956 GCA_018584345.1 Thuja plicata | reverse complement strand
ATAAGAAAACTCAAATATTGTAACTTATAAGAAAAATCATATTTTTAATTAACAACAAAGATTACTAAACAAATTATTCATTATTTTTGTGGTAAAATTAAAAAAATTATAGAAAAAAAATATTAAAGACATTGAAATATTAATCTTACTCACAAAAATGCAAAAAAATAAATCCAATTCCAATTCTAGTTGTGTGGAACCAAACGCAGAATTGGCATCTTCTCAGTCGTCTTCCACGTGAACCAAACAGGACAAGCCCATATTCTAGAATTCGTTTTGAGTATAGCACAAACCTAGAATGGAAGGCAATTCCAACATGCACAAATTTTGCCAACCAAACGGGCCCTAAGAAAAACACAAGCTATGACTCGTCGAGCATCACTAAGATCTAGAGAAAAGTGATTAAGGTAGTTATGTACTATATATCCCTTGAGGGTTTCTATACTAGGGATTTTGGACAATATTTCATTTTGATGAATCATTTTGACCACAATGTCATGGTTTATTTCCTATTTTATTTAGCTTCTTCTCTTAAAATGCGTTTGAATTAGTTCTTGAAGAACCATGACATAAATTATAGTCTCCATGAGGGCTTGTTGGTTCTTATTTATGAGCATTATAAGTTTCTCTTGACCCCTTCATAGCCTATTTCTATTTATGATGGGGAATAAACTTCGATGGGGGGATGATGTGTTGACTCATGATGATGACACATATTATGGTGAAGCCATGTATTTTTCCTCCTCCCAAGCTAAGAAAATATGATAAGGGAAAGGAAAAGCCCCTACTTCTAATGAGGAGGACTATGTCTCCTCTAATAAAATTAATCCCTCCCCTATTCCAAAGAAGAATATTGATACCTTTGGTAAGGGTAAGGGAAAGAATTTTCAGTTGAGTGTGGACCTTTCCTTGCTCCCTTTCGTTGGGGCCAAGGTTGAGGTTGATAAAACTAAATGGGGAAATGGTAAAGAGAACCTACAAGGTGATGACATTTTGATGGATCTTTCCAATAAAAACATCAACTCCCTTTTTGATAAGGAAGCTCATATTCATAATGATGCTAGGGTGGCATCTTCAATAGATCTTAGACTTGACTCTTGCTACTTAAAATTTTCTCATGAAGATTTCTGTGATATCCTTGGTTTAGCTAGAGATTCAGTCATTGACTCATTTTCTCTATTCAAATGGCTCTTTCATGAAATTAATGATCATCAGTTAAAATATAGATCTCTTTGTAGTAAGCTATAACCACTGGAGAATTCTATGGCTGGCAAGGGTAAGGATGTTATTTTAGGGGAAGATACTAGAGCGAGCTCTAGTAAGGGTAATGACCTTTGATTATTGATGAAAAGAACTCTATTGTGGACTTTCTCAATAAGATGATAGATTCCCTTGAAAAAATGAAGCATGACAATGAGATAAATATAAAAAAGCTAGAGAACAAGGTAAACACTAAAAAATATATCTTGCAGATAGCTTTGATTCAAAGCCACAAAAGTATCAAGTCCACTATGGAGACCATCAACAGTGTGGTGGAAAATTTTGAAAAAAAGATGACCAGGATAGACTTTTGCTTCAGCTAGAGCTTGACCAAGGCCATGTGTCTTATTGCCCTAGCATGAGAACCATGTGAAATATTTAAAAGAAATCTACTAATCCTCTTGACTAAAAGGACCTTAAGAATGCTGCTAAGGAGATGACCAAGCTAGAGGTGGTGAGGTGTCAAGTTTTAATTAATCTATCCTAGTGTGTTTTCTAGCTTTTTGTTTTCTAGTTGCTGGTGTTTGGCTACCTCTTTCTCTAATTTCTTCCAAGTATCTAAAAGGGAGGCTTTCCTAAGAACTAATCAAATTTCTTTACTAAGTATATTTTAGGAATTCTTAGGGCTTCTTGATCACTATAACCCTACTACATTAGGAGGTTTCAATTCATTGTCCTCCAACTCTCCTAGAGCTTCACTATCAATTCAAGGTGCTCAAACTTCTATTCTTCCACTTGAACTCACAAAGGTAAATTCATTCACCATGGTACTAGTTCCTTCATAATCACCTTGAAGATTCTAGGGCTTATAAACTATCTAATTCCATCCTCAAATCATACTTCTTCAATGATCTTAAACTCATTTTTCCATTGCTTCCCAAATACCCTATTTTGAAGGCCTACTAGCCTAATAGGTCTCAATTAGCCTTTTTTTTAAGTTTTTGGGATTCCATTCTAAAAAATTACACACAAACCTCTTAAATAATTACTTATTCAGACACCATTTGGGAAAACATTTGATATTTTTTTGGTCTTAGTTCTCAGACTATCCATACACTCCCAAACCCTAACTAGTCGATTTTATAGGGAAACAAGCTAGTTTTCAAACTTTAAATGAAAATTCCATTCAAATGGCTTCAAAAATCCTCCAACTCACCCCCAAGGATCTGTATGAACCTTCTAATAAATTCAAAGGCATTGGATTCATTCATTCAATCTTCTCCTCCAAGTTATAATCCATTGTTACTCTTACTTCCTAGCCGGGCTATGGAAGAGCTCGCCTAGGGAAAGAGCTTAAAACTCACAAACACTAATTCCTAAACCCTTAAAAAAAAGAAAAATAATTTATAAGGACTACATTTTCATTCCCCCAAGGGTCGAGTGATTTGCATAGTGGGAACTCAAAATGGAGCCATTTTATCTATGTACACCCTGCTAGTCGAAAGACTTAGATCCAGAGAAAGGAATTATTTACATCAGAAATAAATAAATAAATAAATAAAAAACAAAAAACAAAAAACAAAAACAAAAACCAGCGCACAAAAAGAAATAAAATTTCAAATCCTAACTAACCATAAGGAAAGATTCACTGATTCAATCCATTAGACTCGAATGCAAAATAGTTTCAAGAAATATAAGTAAGTCTCAGAAAGTGTCAAGTGCTTTCTATTGGAATTCGTGACAAAATAATTCCAACCTCTGTACAATAATCAAGAAGACCTTAAATATTTCCTCCTACCATGTTTCAACCAATTGTTCCAACCCATAACTACCTTAGGGCACATTTAAAACATTTTGCCCAAATATTTTCGTGCAACATTGAAAAGGTTGCGAAAATTGCTGTAGCAGCTTTTTCTATCTTTTACATCTTTTTTAATTGTAGCACATTGACCCAATCTATGGGTTCCAAATAAAAACTAAACATCTCTTAGACCTACTTACAACCAAAATAAGCCCTATTGTGCACTATTGGTTTGATTCTTCACATTATTTCATCTTTGGCTTACAATGAATTGCTTGGGTCCCTATGACACATTGGTCACAATGAAACACATCATTTCAAACAAACCAAAAGTGATGCATAGGTAATGGTGGTGGATGGATAGCCCAACTACATGTTTATAAATTTGTGAGGATAAAATACTATTCCCCAATCCCACAAGTGTTTCAATTGACTCCAAACTAACAAAACTCTTCACAAAGTCCCCAAGTGGTAGATTTGGTGTTCTTAAGTAGTATTAACTTGGATAAAAAATGTTTTAAGGGCTAAAATGTCTCCAAGGCCTAATTTCTCTGTTGTAGCCATACAATGACATTTTTAATGTTCTAACTTCAAACTTTCCCAAAGCATCAAAGGAACCAATGACTATTTTAGACACCCTCTATCGAGAATTTCAACATAACAAAGGATTGATTATTGTTTCTTTGGACAAACATGCAGATCCATGAGTGCACTTTTGCACAAATGCTTGAAAATGATGAATTAACAAAGAAACCATCAATTGTATGCTTCCCCAAGATCCCAAATGTTGGATAGTGTCTTTTTATGCCACCAAATGCTCAAATCCAAAATGAATTAGACTCAAACCTTCTACAACACCAAAACCCCCAAATTGCTTCTTACAAACCCTTACTGTTAGGGATTCCTAGTTGTATTACTTCTAATCCCTTATAATAAGAATAAAGAATTGATTCACCAATAAATGGGAATTCTAAGAAAACCCTTATCATAAAGAAAACCCCTTCTTCACACCAATATGCTACTTCAATACCTTACCAACCAATTTCATTAAGGATCCTGCATTGTCTCGTGGTGATCACTCACTCCTTGCATTACTCCTGCACTTCATTGCATATATACATAATATTACATGTTAGATACAATAATTATTAAGGTTATTACTTTACTTTCATGGAATGATATTCATCTTTGTTAACTTCCTATCAAAATAGTGAGTTCTAAGCCCTCAAATTGTGACAATACTATGACAGAGAAATAAACTGGATTCAAAACAATGAAAAATTCATCCAAAGTGTCTTTAAAATGATAAGGAAAGACTCCTGTAGAATCAATACATCAATATAACTATATTATCTATTTCCAAGCAAGTAACACATCACAAAACTTTGTGAAATTCTAATATTTTCTTTATTTCCTGTAACAGTTTGTGCTAGACTAGATCTCTGCCTAACAATGGATTCTTTTTCCTTCAAAATGACCTTTCATCAACTTCCATAACCTCTTTTGATCAGTTTGATGGATTATTCTAAGGATTTTAACACTAAACTTAACTTCCCTCCATTATACTAAACTAGCCATTTATATTCAAAATTTGAAATTTAAAACCTATTAGAATGGCCTTCTTGAATGTAAAAATTCAACCTAATGACTTCTAATTCCTTAGACTTATTCATTGCACTATTCTAAACTCCTAGAACCTCAAGTTTATGCTTGGATACTATTGGTCCACTTACAAGCAATTTGGGGCTTTAGGCAATTAACACAATCTTTACATTGAAATGTCATTTCCTTACATTAAAAAGCATTATAGGCTCTAATATCTTGTAATTGATATGGATAGAATATTTATCCATCTTATTTTCCCTCTAATCCTCACTGACTATCTTCAAAGTCTTCATAATTGTATTGAATGTCCTTGGTGCCCTTGCACCATTCTCCCCACTTCCAATGAAATGCATGTCCCAAGAGTTTCTCTTTCTTGTCCTCCTTTCATTCCTTAGATCAATCAGAAACATAAGGAGCCAAAAGTGCCCCAAAATAGTCTTCTTTATCACACCATTCCAACCTGTATTTGCACACAAACTATTAGAAGAAAGATGTTTATTGGCTGACTATCCTTGTGGATGGCAGTTCTACTATGGAAATGTCTGCACTTGTGGCCCATTGTATGAGTCAAGTTGACCCTGACTTCTACCAATCTCATCAACCTTCCTTGGTTTACCAGTAGGACACTTAATTGCCCCAATCAACATAAAATTGTGTTCAATCAGTCCTCTATTCTTTGGACTATCATGTCCTTCCATAATTTGCAACTTATCCGTCCCATTCCAACCAGTATCATACTGATCTTGACCCTTCTTTTCCATATCAATCCTCTTTCTAAAACATATCAATATATTTTCCCTTTCATGAGTTCTGAAGGGTTGAATTTTGTATGTGACACCATTCTTATGAAATAAATATGAATTAGTATACCCATCATGTATTGTTCTTCTTAGATATTTCCATGGTCTACCTAGAATCAGATGCCCACATGACATGTCTATCACATCACATAAAACATTATACTTATAGCCTCCTACTAAAAATTCAATCCACACTTGCTCTCTCACAAAAATTTTCTAATATTTACTCACCCATGTGGCATAGTATGGTCTAGGATGCTGAAATGTCTTCAAGTGCAATCTATGAACAACTTCAGAAGAAACTAGATTACTATGTGCTCCTGAATCAATGATGAGATTTCATACCTTACCATTTACCAAACAACTTTATCTAAATATTCTCACTTGTGGATTCCATGGTTGTCCTCATCCCATCAACAAACATTCTCCTTCTACTAGAAATTCCATGATAGGCTCACGCTGCTCCTCTTTTTTGGTTTCCTCTTCTAACAAGTGTACCCTTCTATCTCTTCCTCTGTCTTCATTCCACTTAGGACATCTAAAGGATTAGTGACCCACTTCATTAAAATTGAATCACCTTCTTGAAAACACTCCACTTCCTCTTCATCCACTTCTTCCACCTCTATATCCCCCTCTTTTCTTTGATGTGTATGGTTTATCCTTGTCTCTATCACTATTGTTCTAAAAATTAGTATCACGTCTACCACCTCTTCCTATCATAAAATATCCTCATCTTGCACTAGTTTGTCTTTGTTTTTTTATCTTTGTCTTCTCCTCAACCTTTATGGCCAATTTATAACACTCCACTGATCTAGGGGTAGAAAGACTAAGTTCATCTTGGATATTCAACCTAAGTCCCCCATGTACCTTAAAATCTTCTCTTTAACATCTTCCTCATGACTCGCCCTTATATCCAACTTATGAAACTCTTCAGTGTACTTCTATAGATACCTGTCTTTTTTCTTAAGACCTTACAACTTCTTGTATAGCTCCACCCTATAATCATTGGAAAAAAAAAATTCCTTCATCTTATCCATCATAGTATACCAAGATGTGATCTTGGGCTACCCATTCTTCCATCTCTCTACTTGAACACAATCCCATGACCATAGTAGTTGAATTTCTATCCTTCCTCAATATATTCACATTCAAAGAAATTCTCAATGGCACTAAACCAATCTATCAACTCCTCATCATCCATCTTTCCTCCATACGTAGGCAAATCTTCTCGTGCCCTTGTATCTCCACTATTTATGCCTTTTTCAATCCTAGTCATCCTTAGATATTCAGGATCTAATTTCTCTTCCTCTTGGGTGTTAGAATAATTGAGATGGGGGGGGGTGTCAAATCAGTGGCCTTAGAAATTAATCCAATAATTCAATCCAAAACATTATACCACAAATATAAACCTCTAGTTATCTTTAGTCCGACAAGATGTATGCCCTTAAATAGTCTTATCAAATAACTAATTCTTGGAGTATACTATTTATCCTTTTTCTTAAGCTTTACTGAATAGCAGTCTAGCCTTTACCAGAATACAGTAAATAACTTAGTGTTTACTGATCAATCCTCTTTTAGTAACGTGTAAAGAAAAACATCAAAAGAAATGAACCATATACATATTTGACACATGGTTTTTTAATGTGGAAACCCAGTTAGGGGAAAAACCACTTGGGACTGGTAACCCAAAATTTTCACTCTTCTGAAGTGAGCTCGGTGAAGAGCCAACCCTGTTAAAGGTTAAAAACACGCTGTTAAGTGTGCCCTTGTTAGAGGATTTAAAACTAATAGTTTGTCACTTGATATCTGGCATTCACTATGCTATCTTCATGAGAAACCATTTGATACTCCTTGGGATGTATCTCAATAGATAAAGGATGGTTTAATCCTACTCTGTTAAGAAATTTTCTTAATCATGATTAAATTGAAATAGTATATAATATTTTCATTAATACAACTTAATCTTGTAGATGTTCAGATCTATTGTAAGATCATAATACAATTCTAATCAATGTTCTCTTCTATTCCTTTTCTCCACTTCTTTCTGATTGGTGAATTTTGTTTCTTTTCTATTGCTCGTTGTCCATAAAAATCTTTAGCTCTATTCTTTAGCTTGTATGAATAGGTCTATATGAATACTTTTATCTTCACCATAATTTTCTTCAGCATCCTTTCTTTTTTTGATAATGAATTAGCTTGTCTCTTTTATAGACATGATTTCACTGTTTCTAAGTCCTTGTCTTTCTTGTTCTTGACGTGATCCAAAAATCTCACCATTCTTTCTTTAAAGCTTGCTTGAGTTTTATCCTGTAGATTTATTCTTCACAATTGGAATAAAACTAGCTTTAAATCTCTAGCTTATCTTTATCTTTTAACTGGTCGATAAAAACAATGTAATCAATCAGTTAACTCTATATTTAGCTCCTCCTAGCTATGTCTTTTTTCATTTTTGAACTTTAGCTCCTCCTTGTTTGCTCAGTCTTGACTTCAGTTGTCCTCGGGCATCTCTATTTGTTGGGGTTGTTTATCAATCAGGAAATATTGTGACTTTCATTTGTTCTTAGGTATCACTTAGGTTTTGTTCAGTAATGTTTTTTTGGGTATCACTATGACTCTTCTCGGGGTTCTCTATCTGTCAGGTGCACTGTCCGTCAGTGTTTGTTGTCACTTGGTGTATATTAAAATTTTATGCATTACTGAAAACATAACATGTATCTCTTTGGTTGTTTGAAGTCTTTGACAATATGTATATGACCAATCACAGTATATCAAGTTGACATCAATGACAATACAAACTTTAACTGATTTAATGTCTTACATTAACTTTCTGCAGCTTGGTGATCATCAACTTAACATTTTCAAACATTCAACAAGTTATAGTCCATTATTGAATTACTTCTTCCTCTCCTTCTTCTTCTATTTTCTCATCCATTCTGATGCTTTTATCCCTCTTCTTTAATGTTGTGAGTCTCTCCATCCTTTTCTTCATCATCTTGTCCTTCTCATTGTTCTCCTTCTCCTTTTGTTCCAATGTAGCCTTCAACTAGTTGTTATCTTCCAATTTATCTTTTACTATCCTTGTCAAATCCATGTTTTTCATCTTTGTGGGAAACTCTTCTTCTCCTTTAGACATGGTTGATGATCTCCTTGAAAAGTTGGATCAACTCAAGTGCTTCTCCTCAAAGGATATGGTGCAGGAGAACCTATGTAAGGCTAAATGGTAACGTAGGGATTCTAGTTTGATTTTTTTTTCTTGTAGTGGTCTTAGCCAAACCAATAGTGGAATAATGGGACTATATTGGTCCTAGGGTGTGTTGAGTTAGATTAGGAGGCCTTATTAGGTCCTTAGTGACTTTCTTTGCAAGTGTTGTCCAAATTTTTAAATTTGTGTACATGTTGCCAATGTTGTGGCAAAAGTGGCATTTATGCATTTAGGGGTCAAAATAGACAAGGAAGTGTTTAAAAGACCTATTTGATGTTTTACTAAGCATAGATATGATTTTGGTTAAGTTTCTTGAGCTGTTGACCAAGTTGTATGCAAGAATCACAAAAGTTGTAAAAGTTGTCAATGTTGTCATTAACAACGTTGACAACATTTCTTGCAATGATGTCTTTTCGATCATTTGGGTTTATAAATGTTTGAAACCATTGAGATAGGGTCATGGTAACCTATATAATGCCTCCCTAAACCTTTTTATGAGGTTTATTGATTTTGGAAATTCTCTATACAGACTGTGTTATTGAAAAACTAGTTGCAGTTAAAGCTTTTTCTTGACATCTTGGTGTTTAATAGATTGAACTCTACATTTTCTTTGGTGCATGAGTTAGTGTGTGTAAATTATTGATTCTACATGTGATTAGTTTATTTTTTTTTTCATATTTCCTTTCTTGTATAAAAAATTTTCATTTCTGCATGGGCATTGGTCTGAACCAGGCAGTTTCTATAAATGGGGTCATAGCTTCTCTTCCCATTGTGGAATCTCTGCAGGCCTTTGAGATTAGGAAGATGAATCCTTGTACATATTTTATAGTGAAGGATGGGCCCTAGAAGGAAAGAAATATATTTTTTTAGTGATTCCCTAGGTGAGCCAGAGATGCATGGCTAGGGATCAAAGAGAGTTGCAGAGGTGAAAGGAGGGATTGAAAGCATTGATTGCTTCAATCAAAGTTGGTGGAGAGGAGGAAATATGTGTGAAGAAGCCCCAAAATAAATGGGAAGCTTTGGTGAGGGATTATTCATGTTGAAAACAAATATTTTGATGGCTATGCTCAGTTGGAGTTGAAACCCTTAAATTTAGGCTTGTAAGTAGGAACCCATTGTATGAACAGTTTGGGAGGGAAAGATCTAGAAAATAATTTAGGTCTCTGTAAAGGTTGTCAGAATCAAAAAAAAATTTCCATCTTGTTAAAGATAATTTCAAGTTATTTTGGAAAAAGTTCCTAATTAGGCCTACTTGCTTGTAGCCTTGTTTTGGATGAATTTGATATGGTTCTTGGAACTCGTTTAGAGTTATATTGCAAATTGTCTTTGTAGGAATTGGATTGGATCCAATTGACATGCTAGAAGCCTACCTCTCCATGTAGGATTGATCTTGAACATGTTGGATCATTTAGTGAAAATGGTGTAAGAAGAGCTTCATGGGCTAGGTGATGAGTGAATTGATTTCTTGATTGGTTTATACAAGTTGAAATGAGATGAATAGTGTGTAGAGAATCCTTGGGAGATTAGGGTTATTCAAGAACCCTAATAGGTCAAAGAAGTGGCCTATAGGATACCCTAGAAGGAGACAGGGTACATAACAAGACTTGTAGTTACATCAGATTGGTAACAGAGATAGTTAAAGACTTGGGAAAATAGTGTATGTCTACAACTACTGGTGAATCAGTGGGAGAGTCAAACATGGTGACTAATGTAGAGATAGCTAAAGAGGTGGATGAGAAAAAGGAGAAGAATAGACTCCTTGAAGAAGCCTTAGAAGGAATTAAGATAAAGCTAGAAGAAGGTGCTAATGCAGCTAGGAACAAAGACCTGGAAGCTCAAGATAGAGGTAAAAAGATTGCTGAGGAAGATATTATTCCTCAACCAGACCATGTCTTGAATGAATAACCCTTCTTGAAAGCCATAAAATCCCTAGGAGGGAAGGCATTGGAGGGAATACCATTGTTTAGTGGGAAGATGGGCATTGAACAAGTGATGGATTGGATTGAAGGAATGGAGAACCATTTTGAATGTGAAGGTGTGACAGAGGCACAAAAGCTCAAGGTGGGAAAGTCAAGACTCAGAGGGTCAGTACTGACATGGTGGAAGTATCTTCAGGATGAGAGGATTAGAATGGGCAAGTAGCCTATAGAAAATTGGAATGCAATGGTGACAAAGATAAAAGAAAACTATTTGTAAGAGGACTATGAGATTCAACTCCATAGGAAAAGGAAAAATATGAAGAAAAAAGACATGGATGTAGCCTCTTACATGGAGGATTTTCAAAGATTGTGTCTTAGGTCCAAGAAACAAGAAGAAGAATCAATAAAAGTGGCAAGGTACTTGGATGGTTTAAAGTGGAACATCCAAGGAGAGATTAGTTTATGAACACCAACTATAGTTCAAAGGTGTCATCAACTAGCTCTAAAGGTGGAGGAAAAGAATAGAAAGAAAGGTGACTCTAACTTACAAAATAGAGGTAGAGGAAGAGACCAACGGGGTCAAATAGGAGGTGATCAAGGCAGAGGCAGTGAATAAAGAAACCAAGGTGAAACCAAATTGAAAAAGCATAGAAATGAAACTACTCAAAGAGGGGGTTATACCAGAGGTAGGGGTAATCAAGGAGGACCTAGTAGAGGAAGAGGGTTAGGTAGAATCAACTCATACTTTGCAAGTATGAAGTGTTACAACTATGGTCAAATGGGCCACCCGACATATAAACTCCCTAAGAAACCTACTACTTCAAACCATGATAAGAGAGTTTCATATGATCATGAGGACACCTCAAGTGTCAAAGCACCTGAAATTGATCATCTAGACTCAGAGATGGGAGAATATCTCATGTTTAGGAGGGTGTTGTTAAGGAAACTAGTTAAAGATGAACCCAAGCATAGGAGGGCTTTGTTTAGGATATGATGCAAGATCCTTGGCAAAGTTTGTAAGGTGATTGTGGATTCTGGTTCCACATATAACATCATATTAGAGGAGGTAGTAAACAAAATCATGCTAAGAAAAGTATCCCATGCAAATCCATACAAGGTGACATGGTTAAATAAAGGCCAAAGTGTATTGGTGAATGAACAAACTCGGGTTGAGTTTTCTATAGCAGGCTATAAGGACAAGTTGCTTTGTGACATCTTACCAATGGATGCTTTCCATTTTATATTAGGAAGGACTTGGCAATATGATAGTGGGGAAGTGTATGATGGGAAGGAGAATTCTATAACATTCAAGAAAGGAGCTAGAACTTTTAAGATTCAGTCTTTGTTGGAAGAGGATGAGCCACAGCCCAAGACTCCTAGCATTTTGTTGTGTAGTGGAAAGGATTTTGTGAAAGACCTTAAGGATGAAGATAATGAAGGATATTCTATTGTTCTAAAGCCCAGGGAAGAAGAGAATCCTGTCAAGGAACCCATACCATCAGAGATTCAATAATTGCTTGTGAAGTATACAAATATAGTAAGTGATGGAACTCCTGCAACCTTACCTCCTAGAAGAGTGATAATCCATCAGATAGACTTTGTCCATGGTGCATCTTTTCCTAATAAGGTAGTTTATAAGCTTACCCCTGATCACAACTTGGAAGTGGAAAGGTAAGTGCAAGAACTCTTGGATCAAGGATTGATCAAGAAGAGTATTAGCACATATGCAGACCCGGTTGTGTTGGTATCCAAGAAGGGAGGAAAATTGAGACTTTGCACAGACTCAAGGGCCATAAATAGAATTACAATAAGGTATAGGTTCCCCATACCTAGGATTGAAGATCTTATGGATTGTCTTGGAGGGTAAATGTACTTCACTAATCTTGATTTGAAAAGTGGCTATCACCAAATCATGGTGAAGGAGGGAGATGAATGGAAAATGAAATTCAAGGCCATAGATGGGTTGTATGAGTGGCTTGTGATGCCATTTGGGCTCAAAAATGCTTTGAGAACATTCATGAGGCTCATGAATGAAGTTCTCAAGGACTACACAGGGAAGTTTTTAGTTGTATATCTTGATGATATACTAATTTTTAGAAGAAAAAAAAAGAGAGGAGCATATCAAGCATGTAGAGACTGTATTGCAAAGGTTACATGAAGAAAAGATAGCTATCAATATTGAGAAATGTGAGTTCTTAAAGAAGGAACTTGTGTACTTTGGCTTTGTAGTGTTCAAGGGGTCCTTGAAGATGGATCAAGACAAAGTTGAAACTATCCTAAATTGGCCACCACCTACCACAATAGCTGAGGTAAGAAGTTTCCATGGGTTAGCCAAATTTTATAGGAAATTTATTAGGAATTTATGTGGTATTTGTGAACCATTGTTAGATACCATCAAGGGTGGGGTAAAAACCAAGTTTCGGTGGACCTTAGAAGCAGAGAAAGCATTTGAAATGTTGAAGAAGAAAGTAGCAACACAACCTGTCCTAATGTTGCCTAGTTTTGAAAAATTGTTTACAATTGAGTGTGATGCAAGTGGGATGGCAGTAGGGGGTGTGTTAAACCAAGAAGGTAGGCCAGTAGCCTTCTTTAGTGAAAAATTAAATGGAGCCAAGAAGAAGTACTCTTCTTATGACTTGGAATTGTATGCCTTAGTTCAGTCACTTAGAAAGTGGAGGCATTACCTACTACCCAAGGAATTTGTAGTGTTTATTGACAACCAAGCCCTTATCTATATCAATACCCAGGAGAAAATCATAAATAGACACCTAAAATGGATGGAATACCTAGAAGCATTCACATTCACAATTAAGCACAAGAAGGGGAAATTGAACAAGGTTGTAGATGCACTAAGAAGGAGATTGTTGACAGTTCAAGAAGTTTAGTTGAATAGAATTGGCATAGAGCATTTTAGAGATCTCTACAAGGAAGATGAAGACTTTGCTGAAGCCTAAAAGGTGTGTACTAATTTTGAGAATCATTTCCATAGAAAGTTTTCTTATTTTACTTTGCAAAATGGATTGTTGTTTAAGGGTAATCAGTTGTGGGTGCTAAGGGGTTCAGTGAGAGAGAACCTTATATAGAAGAAGCATAATGGGAACTTGAGTGGTCATTTTGGTATGAAAAAAACCTTGGAGCAAGTACAAAGCTTTTACCATTGCCCAAAGTTGATAAGGGATGTGACTAGGTATGTTGAGCAATATGTAGTGTGCATGAAAGCCAAAGGAGGAATAAGTACAATGCAGGTTTATACCAACCTTTACTAGTCCAAAATTGGCCATGGGAGTGTGTGAGCATGGACTTCATAGTGGGTTTATCTAAGACAAAATAGGGATATGAAAAAATCTATGTGGTGGTTTATAGATTTAGTAAAATGGGTCATTTTATACCGTGCAAGACTACTCATGATGCCAGCTATATAGCATATTTTTTCTTTAAGGAGATCATGAGAATCTATGGTCTACCCCTAAGAATTGTATTCGATAGGGATGTGAAATTCATGAGCCATTTCTGGAAAACATTATGGAATAGATTGGGTACTAATCTCTCTTTTGGTTCAGCCTACCATCCTCAAACAGATGGCCAAACTAAGGTGGTTAAAAAAGTTTTGGGTAACCTATTAAGGTGCCTCACTAAAGAGTATGGTCAGACATGGGATGTTGTCATTCCCCAAGAAAAGTATGCATATAATGATAGAAAGAACAAGACAACAGAGAGAAGCCCATTTGAAGTTGTTTATGGGGTGCACCCAAGGGGTGTGTGTGAGCTTAGAGATCTTGGAGGCATGGAGTATAGGAGTGTTCATGCTGAGAACTTCACTCAAACTATGATGAAGATCCAAGATCATGTGAAAAAAACCATACAAGACAGTACACAAAAGTTGAAGGCTAAAGTGGATGAAAAGAGGAGAGACATTCAGTTTGAGGTAGGTGATTATGTGATGGTTCATTTGAACAAATCCAGGTTGAAGAAGGGTGTATGTACTAAAATTTAGATAAAGATGGTGGGGCCTTGTAACATCATAGCCAAGTATGGGGCTAGTGCATACAGGATAGATCTACCTTCATATTTGAGCATATCTCCTATTTTTAATGTACAAGACTTGATCAAATTCACAGGGCCATTGGCTGAGATTTCCCAAAATAGTCTATGGATTAGGAGTGATGTTGAACCTAATATATTACCTCCCAAGCCACATCTGGAAGTAGACAAGGTTCTGGATTCAAGACTTAAGAAGACTACAAGGCACAAGGTGTACATGGAGCACCTCATCAAGTGGAAGAACAGGCTTGACTTAGAGGCAACATGAGTTGTAGATATATACTTCAATAAAGTGGGCATCTATGAAACCATTTTTTCCATAATAGTGACATGAATTTCCTTCGTGGGGGAGTATGGTGCAGGAGTACCTAGGTAAGGCTAAATGGTAACCTAGGGCATCTAGCTTGATTTTTGGCTTGTAGTGGTATTAGAAAAAAAAACTAGTTG
Source organism: Thuja plicata (assembly GCA_018584345.1). Taxonomy (NCBI): domain Eukaryota; kingdom Viridiplantae; phylum Streptophyta; class Pinopsida; order Cupressales; family Cupressaceae; genus Thuja; species Thuja plicata. Next base: position 2,971,941 of record MU223813.1, on the reverse strand, counting down.
AATAATGGGACTAGATGGGTCCTAGGGTGTGTTGATTTAATTTAGGAGGCCCTATTAGGTCCTTAGTAACTTTCTTTGCAAGTGTTGTCCAAATTTGTCAATTTGTGTACATGTTGTCAATGTTGTGGCAAAAGTGGCATTTATGCATTTAGGGGTCAAATTGGACAAGGAATTTTTTAGGAGACCTATTTGATGTTTTAATTAGCCTATATATGCCTTTGGTTAAGTTTCTTGAGTTGTTGACCAATTTGTATGCTAGAATCCCAAAAGTTGTAAAAGTTGTCAATGTTGTCATTGAGAATATTGACAACATTTCTTGCAATGATGTCTTTTTGAGCATTTGGGTTTCTAAATATCTAAAACCATCAAGATAGGGTCATTTTCAACTATATAAGGAATCCCTAGAACTTTTTATGAGGTTGGTTGATTTTGGAAATTCTGTGTATGGACTGTGTTATTGAAAAACCAGTTACAGTTAAGATTTTTCTTGACATCTTGGTGTTTAATGGATTGAAATCCGCATTTTCTTTGGTGCATGATTTAGTGACATGTAAATTATTTATTCTACATGTAATTTTTTTTTTTTTTGTTCATATTTCCTTGCTTGTATATAAAAAAATCATTTCTCCATGGGCACTGGTCTGAACTAGGCAGTTTCTACAAATTGGGTCATAGGTTCTCTTCCCATCGTGGAATCTCTACGGGACTTGGGATTACGAAGATGAATCCTTTTAAATATTTTATAGTGAATTATGGGACCTAGAAGGAAAGAAAGCTATTTTTTCAGTGATGCCATAGGTAGGCCAAAGATGAATGGCTACAGATCATAGAGAGTTGCAGAGGTGAAAGGAGGGATTGAAAGCATTGATTGATTCAATCAAATATTGTGGAGAGGAGGACATATGTGTGTGAAGAAGCCCCAAAATAAATTTTAATCTTTTGTGAGGGATTCTTAATTTTGAAAATGAAGATTTTGATGGCTATGCTCAGTTGGAGTTGAAACCCTTAAATCTAGGCTTGTAAGTGGGAACCCACTGTACGAATAGTTTGGGAGGAAAAGACCTAGAAAATACTTTAGGTCTCTATAAAGGGTGTCAGAATCAAAAGTTATTTTTCCATCTTGTTAAAGATAATTTCAAGTTATTTGGGAAAAGGTTCCTAATTAGGCCTAATTGCTTGTAGCCCTATTTTGGGTGAATTTGCTATGGTTCTTGAAACTCTTTTAGAGTTATATTGCAAATTGTGTTTGTAGGAATTGGATTGGATCCAATTGACATGCTATTATTCTACCTCTCCATGTAGGATTTATCTTGAACATGTTGTATCATTTATTGAAAATGGTGCAAGAAGAGCTCCATGGGCTAGGTGATGAGTAAATTGATTTCTTGATTGGTGTATACAAGTTCAAAGGAGAAGGATCTTGTATAGAGAATCCATGGGAGATTAGGGTTAGTCAAGAACCCTAGTAGGTCAAAGAAGTTTCCTATAGGATACCCTAGAAGGAGATAGGGTATAGAGCAAGACTTGTAGTTACATTAGGATACTTCAACTCCAAGGGCTAACTAAGGATCCAAATCAACAAGGTTCTCAATAAACTCTCAAAACATTTCCAAAAGACCCTACCTAGGCTTTGATAGCACTTGATGTAGAGGTAAGGACTTTACCCACTACTATTCCCTAATCCCACAAGTGTTTCAATTGTCTCCAAACTAACAAAACTCTTCACAAAGTCTGCAAGTGGTATATTTGGTGTTCCTAAGTAGTATTAACTTGAATTCAATAGGTTTTAAGAGATAAAATGACACCCAACACACTCAACTTACCAAACAATCCCCAAGGCCTAATTGCCCTGCTTGTAGCCCTGCAGCGACCTTTTTAATGTTCTAAATTCAAACTTTCCCAAATCATAAAAGGAACCAATCACTATTTTAGATGCCCTCTATCAAGTATTTCAACATATCAAAGGATTTATTATTGTTGCTTTGGACCAACACATAGATCCCTAACAATACTTCTCCACAAATGCTTAAAAGGTGATGAATTAACAAAGAAACCATCAGTTGTATGCTTCCCAAAGACCCCAACTTCTGGAAAGTATCTTTTTATGCCACCAAATTATCAAATCCAAAATAAATTAGACTCAAACCTTTTACAACACCAAAACCCCCAAATTACATCTTAAAAACCCTTACTTCTAGGGCTTCCTAAATGTCTTGTTTTTAATCACTTCTAGGAAAAATAAGTACTTGATTCACCAATCAATGGCCATTTTAAGACAACCCATATCATTAAAAAAACCCCTCGTTCATGCTAATATTCTACTGCAATACCTTAGAAACCAATTTCATTAAGGTTCCTGCACTGTCTCATGGTGATCACCCACTCCTTGCATTACTCCTGCACTTAATTGGTTAGATACATATTTTACATTTTAGATACAATCATTCCATGAAGGTTTGGCCTTTACTTTCATGGAATGATATTTATCTTTGTTAACTTCCTATCAAAACAGTGAGTTCTAAGCCCTCAAACTGTGACAATGCTATGACAGAGAAATAAAATGGATTCAAAATAATGAAAAATTCATCCAAAGTGTCTTCAAACTGATAATTAAAGACTCCTATATAATCAATACATCAATATAACTAGATTATCTATTCCCAAGAAAGTAACATGTCACAAAACCTTTCAAAATTCTAAGATTTTCTTTATTTCTTATAACAGTTCGTGCTCCACCAGATCTCTGCCATACAGTGGATTATTTTTCCTTAAATATGACCTTCCTCAACTTCCATAACCTCTTTTGATCAATTTTATGGATTAGTTTAAGGATTTTAAAACTAAACTTAACTTCCCTCCATAATACTAAACTAGCCATTTATATTCAAATTTTGAAATTTAAAACTTATTAAAATTGCCATGTTGAATGCCAAACTTCAACCTAATGACTTATAATGCCTTAAAATTATCCATTGACCTATTCTAAAACTCCTAGAACCTCAAGTTTATTATTGGACACTATTGGTTCACTTACAAGCAATTTGGGCCTTTAGGCCATTAACACAACCTTTACATTGAAATGTCATTTCATGACATTAAAAAGGATTATTGGCTCTAACATCTTATAATTGATATGCATAAAATATTTATCCATCTTAGTTTCCCTATGATCCTTACTGAATTTCTTAAAAGTTTTCATATTTGTATTGAATTTCCTTGGTGCCCCTGCACCAAAAGACTCTTCAAACAACCTTATTTATGCACATGACTTTGAAAAGGTTTTACAAACCAAAAATTGAGGATTGAGCACACCTAGCCCCTAGGTGCTCCTGCACTATTCTCCCCCAAATGAAAAGAACTTAAATCACATTAGGTGACAAGAGTTAAAAAACAATTAATAATTCCTTGAAATCACCTTCAGCTTCCCAAGTAACTTCTCCTTATGGAATATGTGTCCACATGATTAGATACTCTATGTAATTTGTGTGTTTATTCTTCTTTGCAATCCTTGATTCTAACACCTTCTTTGTTGTAGGCTTGGGTGGGGAAGGTATTTTCATATCATTGACCATCTCTACAACATCAAGAACTTCTCCACTTCCTTTAGGATTGTAAAATATTTATTGTACTAAGTCTACTATATTAAAGATACGAGATAGTTTTATGTCCTTAGGCAAATCAACCTTATAAGCATTACTTCCATACTTAGCCGGTAATTGACAAGGACCAAATATTCTCACTTGAAACTTTATTGGCACTCATTTTTGATGCCTATCCTTGTTCAAATGAACTATGACCCAATCTCCCACTTCAAATTGAATATTCTTCCTCTTGACATCAACTTTGTCCTTTATCATTTGGGTGTTCTCAGTCAAAATTTTCCTCAATTTCTCATGCAATTCCTTCATGGATTATGAAAAATATTTAACATGTCCACTTCTCCCTTCCATGTCTCTATGATCTCTAAGCTTATACACACCACTAGGAAGCATTTCATGGACAATTTCAAATGGACTCTTCCCCATTGTTCTATGCACAGTGTCATTATAAGAAAATTATTCTAGATGAATCACTTGATCCCAAGTCTACCCATAATCCTTAGTTAAACATGTAAAGAGGTTTACAAGGGTCTTTTTGACCATATTTTTCTACCCATCTTCTTGGGAATGGTAAGCAGACCCAAAAGATAGCCTGGTACCCAATCTTTTCCATAGAGTTTTCCAAAAATGTCCCATTAATTTTGCATCCCTATCTAATACTATATAGAGTGGAAACCCATGTATCCTTATGATTTTTTTTTGAAAAAAGAGCTATATGACTTGCATCATGCATCACTTTGGAAGGAATGAAATGAATCATTTTAATAAACTCTTCTATAACACCATATATACTATCAAAACTAGTCTTTTTTTGGGCAAACCAACTATGGAATCCATACTTGCAAATTTCGAAGGACTATTGGGAATTGGCAATGGTTTATAAAGATCATCATTGGAGGAGGTTCCTTTGGCTCTTTGACAAATTATGCACTACTCAATATACCTCCTTATATCATTATGCATCTTGGGCCAATAATAAAACCTTTGAACTAATTCTAGAGTCTTTTTTAATGGAAAGTGTCCACTTAAGCTACCATTATTCTTTTCCTACATCAAATTCTCTCTCATTGATCCCCTAGGAAAACACAACTTTCCACCCTTAAATAGGGGTCCTTCTTGCAAAGTGTAATCTGAATGCTCAATATGGAAATGATTATTGAAATATTGGCATATCTTATAAGATTCTACAAAGTCTTCATCCTCCTTTTAGAGATCCTTGAAACTCTCAACTCCTATGCTCTTCAACTACACTTCTTGGACTGTGGGTATCCTTCCACTCAAAGCATCAACAACCTTGTTATACAGTCCCTTCTTATGATTTATCGTAAATGTTAATACTATAAATACTCTACCCACTTTATATGCCTATGACTTGAAATGTCTTAGGGGTTAGGAAAATGCACTGCTTGGTTATCAGTGTAGACAACAAACTTTCTAGGCAATACATAGAGCCTCCATTTCCTAAGATCTTGACCAAGTGCATACAACTCTAAGTCATAGGATGAGTGCTTTCTCTTAGCTTCATTAAGCTTTTCACTATAAAATTCCACTGGTATATTATCTTGACTCAAAAAAGCCCCAACTACAATGTTGCTTGCATCACACTCTATGGTGAAGAGTTTTTCAAAACTAGGAAGTACTAGTATAGTTCATGTAGCTACCTTCTATTTCAAAACTTCAAATCCCTTATCAACTTCCTTTGTCCATTTTAATTTAGCTTCCATACCTCCCTTGTTTGTATCCAATATGGGAGCAAAATTGCACTGAATTTCCTTATGAATTTCCTATAGAATTGAGCTAATACATCAAAACTCCTAACCTAATAGTTGTCTTGGGAGTAGACCAATTTTTGATTGCTTCCACCTTTGATGCATCCATCTTCAAATCTCCCTTTGAGACCACAAAGCCCAAATAGACAAGCTCGTGCTTCATAAACTCACATTTCTCAAAAATTTATGGTTAGTTGTTCCTCTTTCAAATTTTTATGTATAATTTCTAAATTCTTAATATGATCCTCTTTAGTTTTTCTAATAATTAAGATATCATCTAAGTAAACAACTACAAATTTACCAATAAAATGCTTGAGGACTTCATCCGTGACTCCCATGAGTGTGCTAGGAAAATTGGTGAGTCCAAATGGCATGACAAGACATTCATAAGGGCCTTCAATGGTTTTGAATGTTGTCTTCTACTCATGTCCCTCCTTGACTCTTATTTGGTGAAGGCCACTATTAAGTGTTGGCAAGTTGACTTCCTGAGGATGCATGACTCATTTTGTGTTGTCATCATGGAAACAAAGTCATGTTTAGTTTCTATCATGAAAGACAAAATGACTAAGTATGAAAACAGTGCAGGCATAGATACTCAGCGTTCAGCACATCAGTGCACGTGTCAGAGATTGAGTCAGCGTATACAAATTCAGATACAAGTTGTATGACATGTGTACATGCTACATCCAGACACACATAGTATGGAACAATAGTACAACAAAGTTACAAGCAGATCAGTAGACCAACAATCTAGAAGACAGAGCATGGAAGTTGACTACTATTTTGATCAGCGTGAATTATTTTGTAATGTAATGGCTAAGTGAATTTTGTTATATGTTTTTAATTATGTAATTATCATTGTAGTAAACACGCTTGAGCTGACTTGTTCGAAAGTGTTTTATATTTTGTTTTAGGGCCGACTAGTGTTTTGTTTTGGGTCACGCCTATTCGGATATGAACACATAAGTATGTAATGTAAAGTAATGTTACAAGAGTCAATTATTATGAAAGAGGAAGATACAGAGGGATAGTATAATGAAATCAGTATATGATATAGCTCTTTAAGAGAGTAACAGCATTCACGCATACACGAAACTGATTAGATAATAGTGTCATCACAGTAGTTCATTTTGATATAGTGCATATCATCTTTCTGAAGGTTGTAGCCTTCATCTTATTGGGAAGTGAGCCTAGGCAGTGAGCCATATACCTTTAACAGGGTTTTGTAAAAGACTCCTAACAAGGTCAGACCTTTAACTAGGTCATTGTACTCATATTGTAAAGACTGCTTCTAACAGGGCAAAGGAACTCTCACAAGTTCATTA
>MU223813.1:2913254-2947592 GCA_018584345.1 Thuja plicata | reverse complement strand
ATGCACTTGTTGTCTTTGAACTCCAAATGATAACCTTTGTCAAGTAGCTGTCCAACACTTAGCAAGTTATGATGTAATCCATCAACATACAAAACATCATCTATCTTGTTCTTTCCATCCAAAGTGACAGAACCTCTGCCTATGATAGGTTTAGGAGTGTTATCTCCAAATCTAACCATACCACCTTTGTATTTGTCTAAATGAATAAATCTATCTTTGTCTCCTATCATATGGTGAGAGCATCCACTGTCAATGATCCAATCAATTCTGATGTTTGCTTTGGAAATTAGGGGTAACTCTTGTTCTTCCTTTTCATCTGCAATGTCCATTTCCTCAAGAAACTTTTCCATGTCTCTAAGGGCAATGAATCCAATTTCATTCTCTCCTAAATCTTCATCAGTTACACCTTCTTCAACATGGTAACATTCCTTCTTATATTTAGGTTTGTAATCATATCTGAACTTCTTAACTCTTGTGGGACACTTAGATGCAAAGTAACTAATCTTGTTGCATGAAAAACATTTGAATGGAAGTTGTCCTTCATATTTTCCTTTTCCTTTCCTTTCTCTTTTAGCAAACATAGAAATGATATCCTCTAGTTCTTCATCAACTTCTTCTTTCTCATTATGGCTAGAGATGTGTAAGGATTTCTTACCATGGACTGAGGCTTTGAAAGTTGTTTCACTTTTAGGTTTAGTCTTCAATCTTGATATCTCAAATGCAGATATTTTACTGATCAAAGTCTCTCTCTTGAAGTCTTGTGAGAATTGCATGGTTTCCTCTAGAATACTTATCTTGTTTTCATAGTCTGATTTTAAGGTAGTTAATAGCTTGTCCATTATATCTTCTTCTGATATTTCTCCTCCATTTTTTCTAATTCTAGAGACTACTTCATTTATCCTTTGATTGTAGGCTCTAATGTTCTCTTTAGGTAACATCTCAAGACTACTGTATTTATTTTTCCATGACTTCCTACATGCATTATTTGCTTGAATATCTCTTTCAAACATGTCTTCTAAATACTTCCATATTGTGTATGCCTTGTCTAATTTCTTGATCTCTGAAAATTCACTCTCAGATAGTGCGCTTATAAGGGCTTCTTTGGCAACTGCATTAGCTATGAATGTATCCTTCTATTTACTAGTAGCATCATCTCTTGATAGATCTTTTAAAGAGGTAATAACAACTTCTTGAGTGGCTATCTCAAAGATATCAAAACCAACACATTGTAGATGGGTTATCATTTTGTTTTTCTAATCTAGATAATTTTCTCCATCAAACTTAGGACTCTCTTTTCTGAAGTAAGATATCTGATCTACCTTAAGCTGTTAGGCTTCTTCTCCAAGGCACTTGGCTCTGATACCAATTGTTAGAATAGTCCCAAAGGATAACTACAAGGGGCAGTGAATCAGTTATCAGCCAATTTAATTCTTTTCTCTTATTAACTTCAGAATACAATAAAGTAAATACACATTCACATAACACAATAGACAACACTTCAATTTGGTTATAGGGAAACCAAATGGTAAAAACCTGGTGGGAATTAGCACCCACAATGAACTATACTTGTTTATAGTAATCCCTGTTAGAAGATATTTCAACCCTGTTAGGAGTTGTACTTTATAATGTAATAAGTATAGTGACCTGATTAAGGGTCTGACCATGTTAAGAGTCTTTTACAAATAACTGTATTAGGGGTGAGGACTCACTGTCCAAAAGCTCACTGCTTCAATGGTGAAGGCTACAACCTTTTATAGAATAGATATACACTATATTTGATGATGAACTATAGAGTAGACATGCTGTCTTGATCAATTCCAATGTATAGTAATCTTCAAGTTCTTATTCACATAGATCCTTGATGAATGAAACAACCATGATATTTTTCTCTGTACTTTTTCTATCTCTATTTTTATCATTCACACATTGCGGTTACAAACAAACTACTATAAGTATCTTCTTTGAAGTAGAAGGTCATGATGGCTCTTGGAAACACTTCAAAAACATCTTTGTCAGCTTAAATAAGCACATAAAAAATATTAAGTCCGCACAACACAAACTAAACAGACACGATGCTTTACTAAGTTGACTTCACCAAATCATTTCAAATAGCATGATCCTGATGTTACATGATAGGCGTGTTTAACCAAACATAGTTAACTCATAAAAAATTATGAATATACACACGCATATCCTAAATATAGGTGCAACTTAAGAAACACGTTAAATACGTCAACTCTGAATAGATACTCTTCCAGAACTGTAACTGCCAATAACAAAATTACACAACTAGACAGAAACATCATATTTGGAACTGTGTGTATGAAAATAGTAACCAAGGCATGTCTACAACATGTATCTAACCGCGCAAGGTTGGATATCACTATTCTAATAAGTTCTTACAAAATGCTACTGTATATTATATGTTGTCATCAATGACAAACATACAATCAATCAACTGCACAGAAACAAATCTCCAATAGGACTATCTTCCTATCATATTTTCATGGCCTACCTAATCGTAAGTGGTATGCATCCACTGGTAAGATATCACACCAAATATTGTCTTTATAGCCTCCTATGCTGAACTCCACCCATGTCTTCTCATTAACCAAAACATGTTTCCCTTTGTGGATCCAAGTACCCCTATAGGGATTACTATGATGTATTCTTGTTAATTTCAAATTTCTTACTGCCTCTTCTGATACTATGTTATCTGTGGATACTTAATCCACAAAAACCTTGCATACTTTACCCATCATTTTTCAATATATCATAAACAAGGATCTCCTTTGGCTTGGCTCCTCCTCCACATGTTCTTTGATCAACAATATTCTATAATGAGGTTCCTGTCAACCTCTGAGTCTAAACTCACCTCTGGTGATTTAACACTTGCAGTGTTCTCTTGCACATAAATTATTCTTGTATCCCCAACTTGGGATGAAAAAGACTTCTCAGGGAATCTATAGGCAGGGTGCCCAACTTGATGGTAATTGTATCATTTCATTGTAGAGAAGTCAGATCCTCTCCTTGATCCTCCAGGCCTTCACTTATTGCTTCCGCTAGATCTTGTTCCTCTATAGTTGTCTCTACTATTGGACTCCCCACTTTTCTCTGTCAATTTGGATTCCCCTTTAGATATTTGGTATGCACTTCTTCCACCAAAACTTCCTCTGTGACCTCTATTATCTCTTCCTCTTCCTCTACCCCTATTACCTTTTTCATAATTCTTTCTTCTTTTCTTTTCCACTTTGAGTGCCAATTTATAGCACTTGTGGATCATACTTGGACTCATCAAGCTAATCTCTTCTTGGATACTCCACTTTAACCCACTCAAGTATCTTGAAACCTTGATAATATCATCTTCTATCACATTGGATCTCAGACATAACTTTTGGAATTCCTCTGTATAAGTACTCACAGTTAGTTCTTTCTGTTTAAAATTTTTATCTCTTCCTATGGAGTTTAATCTCATAGTCATTATGGATGTATGTTTCTTTAATCTTGGAAATTATGCCCTTCCAAGTAGATATGGGATTCATACCTTCTTTCTGTCTCTCAAATTGGACAAACTTCAACCATGTTAAAGAAGCTCCTCTCAATCTTTATTTGGCCACCTTAACCTTTTGTTCTTCACTTACACCTTCACATTCAAAATGGTTCTCAAGTCCTTCTATCCACGCCATAACCAAGTCAGGTTCCATCTTCCCACTGAAAAGAGGTATTCCTTCCAATGCTTTTCCAATCATAGCCTTAAGGGCTTTGAGAAAGGTTTCTTCTTGGATTAAAATATATGGTTCATGGATCTCATCTTCCACTGCTTTACCCTTCCCTTCTTGTTCATTGATCTTGTCACTAACTTCACCATTCTTCACTTCTACTTCACCTAACTTCAACTCTAATTGCTCTAGTCTTTCCCTAAGAAATATGTTCTCTTATTCTTGTTCATCAACCTTCTTGGAAAATTTTTCATTGGTCACCATCTTGGATTCTCCAACTGATTCAATATCCAACATACAACTCACAATAGCCAAAATCTTTAGGCTCTGATACAACTTTGACAAGGAAGTTATGCTAAGAAATAATCCTAGTTCTTTACTAAGTCTCTTTTAGGACTTCTTAGGGCTTCTTGATCACTAGAACCTTACTACCTTAGGAGGTTTCAATTTACTATCCTCCAACACTCCTAGAGCACCACTACAAATTCAAGGTGCTCAAGTTATGTTCTTCCACTTGAACTCACATAGGTAAGTTCATTCACCATGCTACTAGCCCCTTCACAGTCACCATGCAAGAGTCTAAGGCTTGTAAAATATTTAATTCCATCCTCAAACCAAAATTCTTGAATGATCTTAACCTCATTTCCCCAATGCTTCCTAAATTCCCTATTTTTAAGGCCTACTAGCCTAGTAGGTCTCAATTAGCCCTATGTTGCAGATTTTGGGCTTCCATTCTCAAAAATTATAAACAATCCTATGAAATAATTGGTAATTCAAACACCATTTGGGAGAAAATTAGATATTTTTCTAGTCTTAGTCTTTAGACTGTCTGTACATTTCCAAACCCTAGATGTGATATTTTATATGGAAACAAGTCATTTTTCAAACTTTCAATGAAAAATCCATTCAAATGGATTTAAAAATCTGACAAATTACCACCAAGGCTCTGTATGAACCTTCTAAGAAATTACAAGGCATTAGATTCATTCATCCAATCTTCTCCTACAAGTTATAAGCCATTGTTACTATTGCTTCCTAGTAATTTTTGAACCGTAAAAAAAATAAAAATACTCTACAAGGACTTTATTTTCATTCCCCCAAGGGCCAAGTGATTTCCACAGTGGAAACTCAAAATGGAGTCATTTTAGCTATGTACACCATGTCGAGTCTAAAGACTCAAAACCAGAGACATGAATTATTTGCACGAGAAAAATGAAAACAAAAACTCAAAACTAGTGCACACAAAGAAATAAAATGTCAAATCCTAACTAACTATAAGGAAAGATTCACTAATTCAATCCTTTGGACTCTAATACAAAATAATTTCAAGAAACACAAGTAAGTCTCAGAAACCATTAAGTGCTTCCTATTGCAATTCATGCCAGAATAATGTTAACCTCTATACAATGCTCGAGGAGACCTTAAATATGTCCTCTACCATGTTTCAACCAATTGTTCTAACCCATAACTACCTTAGGGAACATTGCAACATTTTTCCCAAATGTTGTCATGCAACATTGAAAAGTTGCAAAAGTTGCTCTAGCAACTTTTTGTAACTCTTACATCTATTCAATTACAACACATTGATCCAATCTATGGGTTCCAAATAACAAATAAACATCCCATGGACCTACTTACAACCAAAATAATGCCTATTGTGCACTCTTGGTGCCATTCTTCATATTATGCCATCTTTGGCATATAATATGTTGCTTGGTGTCCCTTTGACAAGTTTGTCACAACATAACACATTATTTCAAAACACACCTAAAGACTCTTCGACACTCCTTATTTATGCACATGACCTTGAAAATGTCTTACAAACCAAATCTTAAGGGTTGAGCACACCTAACCCCTAGGTGTTCCTGCGCCAATAGCCCTTTTATTTTGGGCTTGTGTAGCCTTACTTGTTTTGATGGAATTTAATATTAAATCTTTAATGGTTCCTTGTTAAAGGGTTTTGAGTCCCTTCAAAACCTATTTTTACCATAATAAAAACATATTACTTTCGTATTTTTACTCCAATGATCATAATTTTTTCTGTTAAAATAAGGGTTTATGGTCATATAATACTACCATCCCGAGATCAAACTCTCCAAGATAATATGTCAATCTTTGATTTTAATATACCAATTTTTGGTTTTGAGCTTTCAAAAAGAATATTTGAACCTTTTCTAAAAATTTGTCAAACCTAGGCTTCTAAGCTTAAATTTTTTAGTCATTCAAAATAACTAACATTTGATAAACCTATTCCCTTGCTAATTAAACTAAGCTTAAATATTGATTTGATAACTTTTTTGCAAAAAAATTTGATAAGGAGAAGCATGTTTGCTTTCATTTACACTATTATCCTACTATTTCACTTTTAAATTTAAATAGAAAAGAACATAGTATTGTTCTAAAGACTTGACAAATAATAGAAATAGATTTATTCATTATTGTCTACACACATAAAGTTGAACACATATAAAAGATATTTTATTTATTAAAAATAGTTTTTACCTATAACTATTACAAGACAATTATTTGTAGTTCTCATTCTTCATCTTCTCCTTTACCTTTCTCTCCTTTAAACATCTACTTATTTCAAGAAATTATATGTAATATAAGATTTATACATAATTTGAATTTAAACACTGATTTGTATTTAACCTTCTAGGTTATTTTTTATTTGTGCGCTATAATATGAAATGTACTTGTGAATAATCATTCAAACATATAATTTGATGTGATAGAACTCATGATCTTGACTTGAATTCTAAATTCTAAATTTATAGAACAAACTTCTAACTTTAATTTGACCATGCTTATACTCTTAATTTGTACTATTATTTATCATTGTGAAAGGGTAAGGTATGCACAACTTGTATCTGAAATACAATTAAGTGCCTCGTGCATATTGTGAAAGTATGAGGAGTCCCGTATGCTATAAGCTATCTACAGACCCAGTAATAAAATGTGTGAAACTATGACAGAAAATAAAACTAATTTTTTACTAATTATTATCATATAGTTGATATATATCTACAACAAAGGGAATGTGAGAAACAAAATACAGCTTCAAAACAGTCAAAGAAATTTATAACGCAACAGCGCCATGAAACTTTATGCCCTCTTAAGGGTTTTGCAGGAATCAGCTAGTTCGGGAAACGGCAGTGTTTCCTTATCTCTCCCCGCGATCCTGTCAACACGTCATTCGCACCCATCTTTACCATTGCTCGCCCAAACTTCTTCCTCCAAATGGTTGGATACTTGGCGTTAATTTTCACTTGTCGGGAAGTGGCATTGTCTGACATCAATTCTTGATCCGATTTCAACAATCCAAGCTTATACTTCAAGTTTATGTAGTAATTCACGTCCAGCTTAGTGGGAGTGACAAGATCGAACGGAACACGCACGTCGGGTGAAGCAGAGGGGGGGCATTTGGCCTTGAGGTGAAGGGCATAGTTACAGTTCATGAAAGGGTCTTGAACACCTCTGCCGCTGAAGTTGTACAGCCGATCTCCACTGAATCCACCACAGTGAGAAAACCCAATTGAATGGGCCCCTGCAAAATAGTGAGATTATTTATATGAGATGTAATCTAGAAGCGATTTGACGAATTCATGAAGCTTTATGAGCGAGTATGTAGGCCTACCTGAGAGAGTGACCATGTCCTCCTGTGACAAATTCTTTGAAGCAAAAACTTGGGTCAGCTTGCTTACATCATCTGAATGAGAAGGAAGATTCAATGGCAGCTCTGATGCGAGGGATATTCTACCGTCTCTTCGTCCGCCTTGTACCGCCCAAAATAACCCACCAGTCTGAATTCGAATTCGTTTTAGTATTTGTTAAGAAATTATGACTGTAACACAACCCTAATATTATAATCCATCTTAATAATACGTACTAGGTAAGCACTATCTCTTGCAGCGTATGCCACTATGTCGGCACAAGAAACGACACCGGCACATTTGGCTTCCAGTTTGGACTTGACTTCATCAATTATGTCGAAGCCCTTAGGGTTTAGCTTAATTAAATGGTCGTCCTTCTCCGCTGTGCTGTCTGCTGTGGAATTAAGGAGAATTGATCCATCGCAACCCTGGACTTCATCATTTATCACTATTTTGAACTGACATAATCAATAATGAAATAAGGGATAAGAATATTGCAGAAAACTTACTCTTACAAAGCAGTCATGGAAGTGCAGTCTTATAAGAGCAGCCGGTACATCAGGATTTCCTTTAACAGTCTTGGCAACGGTTTCATTGATAATTTCCTCAGCCTCAGGGCAGGTTTGGCGATAATAACCCACTTTTAACCCATCCACATGAGCTGTAGTAAATAAAAGTAATATGACCAGAGGAAGAACCAGCAGACTTGCTCCCATTACAGGATGTGGGGAGTCGAAGTGCTATGAGGGGAGAAAGCTAGCCGCAACACTTTTTGGTAAGTAGGGAAGGATGTGGTATTTAACATTATGATCCATGAATTGTTTTCATCAAGTCAATACAGTCTACCTAATTTTACCAGGCATTGTTATGTCTTTCCTTTTCTTTTGAAATTTCAGAATGTACGATACATCACCTCCACTGGACGCATCTAACGCTAGGTTCGCTTGACACATCACCAAAACTTATCTAGACTTATCTACAATCTCAACTCAGACTCTTTCTACTTGCTGGTGTATGGATTTTGAGCCACATGAATAACGTATCTTATACAATTGAAAATGACAAGACAAGGAAATGCTGGATTACCTTCAGATTAGTTCAGCCCCGCGAAAGATACATTTCGAGGAAAAGCTTAATACCGAAAAGTCTAGTTTTATTTGTTTTTTTATTTTTAATTTTTTTTTATGTTAGAGGTTTGACCTATATAATATTAATTGTAGTAGGAGTTCTATTTGAATTTCTGAAAGTATTGGAAAAAACTGTGGAATTTGGTCATTTATCAAGAAATCCAGAAAATTATAAACTTAAATTTAGTAATATGGAGAAGATTTTGTCTTCTGACCTATATATATGAACACTAAAACCTACAGCCCCAGCAACATTCATAATACCAAATCAATACATTTGAAGATAAGCAGCAATATTGATACTAGAAACCTTTAATTGAAACATAAGGCAAACCTGAAGATCACCCACAAAAAGACTTATCCAAAAATTCAAAGAATCCTACCTAATTACATTAATTTTTATAAATAATCTTTCATAATTTTTTAAGAAAATTACAATCATCTTCAGCTACTTTAAACACATTAGTAAAAATTTATTTCCCCAAATAATAGATTCTTCAACAGCTCATAATTTAATTTTAAAAATCGTTGCTTTCTTATCTCTTTTTTTTTTTCCTATTCTTTATTTACCATTCTTTCATACAAAATAAAAAAAATAACAGATATTTGCTAAGATGTTTCCTTACAATTTATTTCTTTCTCATTGATAACACAATCGTAACTGATAATTTTGCCCTACGGTTGAATAGTTTGTGTGTGGAGAAATTAGCAGTTCTGCTATAATAACATGTTCAAATACACAATTTGACTTTAAGTTCCGCTCGCCACAGCCACACCGCATATAACCTCTACAAAGATATTAGAGGTTCCCCATTCATGTGATGAAAACATTTTAGAGGGGTAACCGTTCGAAATTCGAGTAAGGTATTAATATGGTCAATATAATAGCAGAAAATAAAAAAATAATTGAATTGAATTTAAACTTTATATAAATTAAAAAGTTGAAGTATGATTGATTGTGATGTAAAAAAACAATTAATATTGATATGGTGTTATGAGTGTGTTATTGTTCTTACTATTAATGTTCAAATCCAGTTAGTGTAATACTATGAAATGTAGTTAGTGTAATACTATGAAATGTTTATATTAGAGACGAGGTCTCTCATTTTCTAACCTTCCTAACATAATTTAATTTAGTGTAATTTTAATCCAATAATAATAAAATGGTATCTTTAGAAAGCTTCCAGTTAAAACTCTGTAAAAACCTAAAGAATCCTACCTAATTACATTAATTTTTATAAAGAATCTATCAATTTTTTCAAGAAACTATAATCTTTTTGCTAGTTTACGCATAGTTGTGGAAATTTGTATAAAGTTTGATTGAATCTTAGAGAATACATATTACGAAAATTAATTGTCATGGCGAATATTTTCTTTTTAATATAATCCCCTCAACTTTATTTATATTTTTATAATGCTAATGTAGGGGCCTAGGAATAATAGCTACAATTGTGATCAAGGATTAATACATATAATTGCCTTATCTTTTTTTTCATTTTTGTAATTTTATAATGCTAATGCAGGAGCCTAGGAATAATAGCTACAATTACGATCATGGGGATCAATTGCAAATAAGATATCCATTTAAGATCATCATTTGATCATCTTTTTGTTTTGATCAATTAAAACAAGAGTTATAAGGGGGCCCACCTAACATAAAATAACACAATTCTAATGAAATAGGTGATATAAGGTATAGAACACATTGAATCTTAGGGAAATCCAAAAATAAAATAATTATCACCCCACATATTATTTATTTCCTTGAGACTTCTAGTAGACTCGAACTTCTCCACCTTTAATTTCATCTTCTCTAAAGTGGAAGTAATGTTATTTTCTAGTTGCATATGTGGTTGACTCAAAATAGTTTTTCCTTTAAAGTTTTCATGAATTTTGGAAGTCTAGATCTACTACTTCTTGATCTTTGTTATTAATAAGTGAAAAAACACCATATTGTTATAGAAGCTTCTCATAGTATTTTTTTTGAGGATATAATAGAGGTGAGAGAAATAATAGTATTTTCTTGGTTATCATATAAGATTGGTCATGTTGGAGAATACTTTAACAATTCTATCTTTTAGAACCCCCTATGAAGCATTATGTCAAAGACCATTTTGAGTAGTAGCTAGGTGATAAGAATAATTTCCCCTGGTTTTTACACCTTCTCTAAGGTAATTAGTAAATGGGCTAGAAGAATATTGTTCTCTAACATACATGTCACAAATGGGGGAATATACTTCTTCTTTAACCTACTTCGACGAATAGCATAGATATGGTAAGATGAACAATATGACCCAAAGAATTAACCTATCCTACAGAACTAACTTTAGACATCACATTATGGATGGCTAGGGTAGGGTTTTCAAGAACTTAAAACTAGAAGGTCTATTAGAAACTCTATTATTATAAATAATAATCTTTAAAAATTAGAGAGTTGTCATAGTTTTAGGGGATGAAAATGAATCACTAAGGAATATCCTTTAAGTGGTAATGCCTATCCCTTTAAGGTCATATTAGTAGATGATCAACTCAAAGCCTCCACATTATTGAAAGTATTTAGCAAAATAAATTGGGGTAAGTGAATTAAATGTGGAAAGAGTAGTGTAGGAAAATATAGCCTAGTGAATGTGAGTTTTCTCTTTGTCAAGATTTAGGGAGGTCAACCTTTCTATCGTCATTTTGAAACATTTTCCACCTTCTCGACTCCCTAAATAAAAACATTTATCACATTTTTAACTTTAGTCTCTCTCACCCATTTGAATTTTATCATCTCCATCTTTAGGTTGAAGTTCAAACCTATAATTTCTATTCCAATCACAAGTTTAGATATTTCACATTCTTAATATGACTTCATTCTCAATATTAATTAAATATTCTTAAACGTGAATTTAAAAACATGAAAACTTTACCTAAAAAACACTCACAAAAGTAATAAATGATATATTTTAATAATAATTTTATAAATGCATCACACCCTATAGTTCATTACCTTTATATAAAAAGGAAAATTTTAGGTCCTTGGCCAAGGTTGGTTGGATAGAAATTAAATTTTTTAATGTTTAAAAAAATCATAACTAATAATGTACTAACAAAAAATGTTCACAAAGATACGTATTGCATTTACTTCTATGACATTTAATTACTTTTAAATATTTGAAAAAGATTTTTTTTCCTGATACTTTGGTTTTTCTAGAAGGCCTATTTAAAAATAAAAAAGTTAATGCATAGTTTAAATATTAAAAAAAATCACTAAAATTCTTTAGAAAATGAGTAGCCCACAAACTACCTTCAATATTGTATGAACTCTATTCTCACATAGCTTTTACATTATGTAGATAACTCATTCATATTTTCCC
Organism: Thuja plicata; assembly: GCA_018584345.1. Classification (NCBI taxonomy): domain Eukaryota; kingdom Viridiplantae; phylum Streptophyta; class Pinopsida; order Cupressales; family Cupressaceae; genus Thuja; species Thuja plicata. The sequence goes on along the minus strand of MU223813.1, from coordinate 2,935,737 downwards.
ATAAAGTTGCCTATGTATATTTTCATAACATTTTTATTGGCATTTAAGAGTATTGCCTAGTCTATGACGGTCTTGCACTCACAATGCAATTTGTTCTTCAATATTCTCATTTAACTTGGCATGATTTTATATTGAATTGTACTTATATTTACTATTTTTGAAGAAGGTAATTATAAAACTTATATTTCAATACAGATGACCCTATATTTTAATGATAATTGAAAAATATAAAGAATAATAGTATGTTTTTAAAAATTACATTTATATATATCAAAAGAAGTGAATTTTTAAACATTTTTAAAAATATTACTTATATGAGTAAGAGTTGTGATAATATAAAGAATAAAACAACAATTTTATTTTGTGCAGTTTCATCCCAAAGTAAATCTTCATATATATATATATATATATGACATTTCTAGTAGAAAACATTGTGACCTAAATCTAATTTAGGTAGAATAAATTTATCTTTTAAAATTTTTTTACCAAAATTAACGTTTAGCTAGAAATGTTTAAATTTGTGCGTTGACAAGTAAACTTGGAGTGGTAAACTATTTTAGAATTTTACCTTTAATTAGGTTATGTTGGCCGATTCAATTAATTTAGATTAATTTTATAGTTTAGATTAATAAAATAATATACTTACTGAAATTCAATTAATGGGAAGTTGCTTCCTTAGGGTAGTTATGAAAAATGAATGGCTTTATAAAGCCAATGTTATGTATTGTAGTATCATCCAATGCAAATTGATACAATTGAGTTATGTTTATCCTTTCGTCTAGCGCTCACATTTGGTATCAGAGCCTCAACTAAAGTATGTGCCTGTGCGATAAAGTGGTGTGGATTTCTGCAATGAAGAGCCTATTTTTGGTTGCCAGCGGTGACGATATCATTCTATTGGCATTGTTGAAATCAGTGTTTGTTTGATACCGCCTATGGAGTCGTTGACCCAGATGTCCCTTTGCAATGCCATAGGCATAGATTATAACTAGTGCACAGTAAAAGGCGTTCGAAATTGTCCACCAAATTCAATCATTACAGACCCCTTAATTGTCCTGAGTGTCTGTCAAGGTGCACTCCAGAGGTGGTTTTGGTATTAAAGTAACTGAATTTGATTTTTAAATTATGCAACTTGGGAATATCATGAGATGTGGCACACATCTATTTGAGGACAAAGCTATGTGAAGGGTTGCTCCATTGTTTGTAGTGTGAAGATATCCATAGTGGATCTCTGGTTACAAAATCTACAACTATCTCCAAGTGATGTGATTCAGTATGATTGATCGAGCGTATGGAAAAGAAGCCGTTGTTATTGAGTGCAATACAATAAAAAATAGCAAAGCCAGAGGTGCAGGCCATTATAAACATAGCATAGAAAGTGATTTTGATAGCGTACAACCGCGTTGAGAAAGGAAGATTCAAACTAATCAGCGATATTTATGCAAGTTTGAAAATGTTTGAACGGGAGGCCAAATTCAATATTTAATGCCAAGGTGTATGAAAGGAAAATGAAGGTGAGTTCCTTGTCTAGATGAGACAATATGAATCATTGGAGAGAACCATAATTACTTTCAGTTATGCCACATTTTAACTGCTTGCCATATTTTAAGGGGAACACGCGAGAGTCAACGTTGACGTGAGAACCAAGATTCATAAGGACGTGAGTTTATATGTTCCAAAATATTTTTAGAACCTATGTAAAAGAATATTATTATGTGCAGCTAGTTTTCAGGGTAGAGCAATTTCTACAATGGATATCTATGTGTTCGATTTTTAGAATGACATCCGATTGCTTTGAGCCTCGTTCTGTGACTTCTCTAATAAATCTTCTCTCCTTTTATTATTAAATCAGAGCAGCAAGAACATGTTTTTGTAGTGTTCTATTTTTATCAAAATTATATAACAACAGCTTTATGTGTTTTTTCTTGTTGAGCAGTGATTGTTCCAAACATTTTGTGAGAGTTATGAGAAGCTTCAGATATTTTGTATGCAACCCCAATTGTTACAAGTTTAGTTTGTAGTCTGAAGCTGCAGACAGTAGTTTATTTCTAAGATAATAGTTTACATCTTCCTTATTGTAAAAGTTATTTTTAGTTTAATAGAAGCAACGGGAAGCTTGCATATCTCCTGTTTGTGTTTATGCTCTGCCCTGTTTTGGGGATTTAGAATTAGTCATTAGCTGTTTACAGAGCATTTCTTTGTGAGTTTTCAGATTATAGAGTGACTCTATAATATTTACATGGTATCAGAGCCGATTGGCCCTCAATTCTTGTGAGTTTGGGCATTTATTTTTTCTAGGTATTTGAATTTCTTGGACATGAGAAATGGCTGAAGATGGAGGAAAGATTTGGCAGCAGCCACCGTCCTTCAATGGACAAAATTATGATGCTTGGGCAAAGAAAATGAAGACTGTCATGGTTGCAAATGATTTGTGGGAGCTAGTGGTCAATGGTTTTGTGGATGTGACTGACCTAGCTCTGTTTGCTGCCCTCTCAAACAATCAAAAGACTCAGTTGAAGGAATCAAGGAGGAAAGATGTGAAAGCTTTGAGCTTGATTGAAACAGTCTTGACATAGGTAATCTATCCCATAATAGCAGTAGCTAATTACCCTAAAGAAGCTTGGGATATCCTCCATACAAGATTTAAAGGGACTAACATATTTTGTTTAGTGAAGTTCCAGATGCTTCGAAGAGATTTTCAGACTTTTCTCATGAAGGAAAGTGATTCCATTTCAGATTTTAGCTCAAGTTGCTCTGGTTTGATAAACCATTTGACAACCAATGGAGAAACCATGGAGGAGAAATGAATAATAGAGAAAATATTGAGAAGTATACCCTCAATATTTGATACAATAGTTATTGTCATTGAAGAGACAAAGGATCTCTCAACATTGATTGTTGATGAGTTAATGGGTTCTCTCCAAACCCATGAGCAACGCCTTAATAGGTCTACAAATTCTTCCCAAGAGCAAGCTTTCAAAGCTCAAGCCAATGCAAGAGGCAGAGGGAGAGGAAGAAACAACTCTGAATGAGGCTCAAGGGGCAGAGGTCGTTGAAATTCTAGACAATAAAATGTTGGAGGAGAAAGCTCAGGATGAGTAGGCACCAATGACGGAGCTAGCATCTCTCATAACAAGTCCAGAGGAGGCAACAAGAACAATAGCTCCAACAAGAGCAATATTGAGTCTTTTTATTTTCATAAATTTGGGCATTATGAAAGTGAATGCTGGAAAAAATAAAGTGACGAGTCAAAGCAAAGTGTAAATGTTGCTGATGTGAAAGTGGGTGATGGAAATAATCACACAACCTTCATCATGTGCAATATTGGTGAAGAAGGCAGTCCTAAAGTGTGGTATTTAGACAACGATTGCATCAACCACATGAGTGGTAATGAAAGTCTTTTCTCTTTCATTGATAAAAATATAGTCTAAAATTAGAATGGGGATAAATGAAATTGTTCTAGTTGTGGACAAAGGATATATTATGATCTGCACCAAGCAAGGTGAGAAACAAGTGATTTAGAATGTTTATTTTGCCCCCGGTATAAAGCACAATTTGATGAGTGTTGGACAACTCACTCAAAATGGATATAAAGTGTTGATAGAGAATGACCAATGCATCATTTATAAGAAGGATGAGAGTAAGAAAATTATTGCAAAAATCCAAATGACAAAGAATCAGATATTTCTATTAAAGGTAGAGATGTGTTTCTCTTCACAGTCAGTAGCTACACCTGCAAAGAAAGTAGTACAACAACAATCAGCCTTCAAGAGCGTTATTGAAGACCCCTCCAAGCTATGGAATTTAAGGTATGGACATCTTGGCTATGTTGGTTTAATTTTATTCTCCAAGAAAAGAATGGTAGATCATTTGTCATGTATAAAAGAGTTTAGTAGCAAGTGTGAGGCTTATATTTTGGGTAAGCAACATATGATACCTTTTATTTTTGGTGACTCTAGAAGGGAAAGAACGCCATTAGAGCTGGTGCATACCGATTTAGTTCACCCTATGCAAATCACTTCCATTGGGGTGAGTACTTATTTTATGACCTTCATAGATGATTTCAGTCATAGAACATGGGTGTATTTTATAAAAAATATATCTCAAACTTTTGATAATTTTTTAGAATTTAAAGACCAGGCTAAAAAAGAAAGTGGACAATATATTAAAGTCCTAAGGTTAGATATAGGGGGAATATACCTCCAATATTTTTGTGAATTTTTGTACACAAATTGACATAAAGGAGCTAACAACCAGTTATACTCTGCAACAAAATGAACTGGTTGAAAGAAGAATTGGACAATCATTGAGATGGAAAAGAGCATGATGAAAGAAAAAGGACCCCCAATTGAATATTGGGGAGAAGTTCTAGCAACAGTTGTCTATTTGATAAATAGAAGTCCTACAAAGACAGTCCATGACAAGATTCCAATGGAAGCATGGGCAAAGCATAGATCGACGGTTAAACACTTGAGAGTTTGTGGGTGTGTAGTATATACACATGTGTCAAATGAGAAAGGGAAAAAGTTGGATGACAAAGGTGCGAAGTGTATCTTTATGGGATATAGTCTTGACTCAAAGACATATAGATTGTATAACCCAGTCACCAAAAGGATCATCATTTCAAGAGTCGTGGAGTTCATTGAAAATGATTCATGGGATGGCTCGTTGGAAACATCATCAAACACTTCAAGTGAGGTGCCTATTATTGCTAAAGATGAAGATTTTAATGATCAGCAAGATGATACAACAACAAACATAGAAGGCTCTAGACGGGTCCTAACAGGCCCTACACGGAATAACATCAACAATATTGAGAGTTTTGACCCCACTCTCACCTCCTTAATGCCAAGAAAGACCAAGATTTTAAGGCAGATATACGAAGATAAAAGGTATGAAGATGAATTTGATGAAAATAGTAATTTTGCATTATTTTCTCATAGTGATCTGACTTATCTTGAGGATGTTGTAAAATAAGAAAAATGGTGTGATGCCATGAATGAGGAAATAGATGCAATAGAAAGAAATGAAACTTGAGAGAAAAATATATTACCTCCTAACAAGAAAGTTATTGGAGCTAAATGGGTTTACAAGATGAAGAGAAATGCTGAAGGAAAAATAGATAGGCATAAGGCTCGATTGGTGGTTAAGGTGTACAAACAACAGTTTGGTAGAGATTATGATGAGACCTATTCTGTCGTTGCAAGAATGGAAATCGTGCATGCTATCATAGCCATTGTAGCCCAACACAAATGGAAAGTATATCAAATACATGTGAAACTCACCTTCTTGAATGAAGTGGTTTGTGTGGAGCAACCACCTGGTTATGAAGTTCTGAGTCATGAAGGTAAAGTGTACAGGCTGAAGAAAACTCTTTATGGGATGAAGCAAGCTCCATAGGAATGGTACAACATGATTGACTTATATTTTATAAGCAATGGCTTTTGTAAAAGTGATGGTGAGCCCACTCTTTACATCAAGGCAGCTAGTGGTAATATTTTAATTATTTTCTTGTATATTGATGATTTATTTTTCTACTGGGGATGATAATTCCCTCATTGCTTATTTTAAAGAGGCCATGAAAAGAGAGTTTGAAATGTCAGACTTAGGTCTCTTGAGATATTTTCTAAGCATAGAAGTAAAACAAATGCATGATGGTATTTTCATCTCTTAAAAAATATATACAAATTAGAGTTTGGAGATATTTAGAATGCAAAGTAGCAATTCTACCCTAACACCAACTATGGTAGGTCTAAAGTTAAGAAAGAAATATTATAGCAGCAATGCGAATCCAACCTTGTATAAAAGTTTGGTTGGAAGTTTGATGTATTTGACAGCAACAAATACATCAACTAGACCAGACATAATGCATGCAGTAAGTTTGATTTCCAGATTTACGGAAACTCCAAAGTACTCTCATTGGCAAGTGAGAAAGAGAATCATAAGGTATGTGAATGGCACCAAAGCCTATTGTATTTCATATGCTGCAACAAATGATTCTAGGCTAATTGGCTACACTAATAGTGACTGGGCAGGAAGTTTGGATGATAGGAAAATCACTTCCGGATATGATTTTCATATGGGTTCAGGTGTAATGTCATGGAATTCTAAGAAGTAACCCATAGTTGTTCAATCTAAAGTAGAGGCTGAGTATATAGCAGGAAATACAATAGTATGTCAAGCTATTTGACTAAGAAGAATTTTGGCAGATTTGAAGGAAGAACAAGATGATGGAACCCCAATATTTTGTGACAATATTTCCTCAACATATTTGATGAATAATCTTGTGTTTCATGGAAGTAGGAAGCACATTGAAATCAGGTATCATTTTATTAGATAATTAGTTGAGAGTGGTGAAATAAAAATGAAGTTTTGCAGGTCTGAGCAGCAGCTAGCAGACATTTTCACCAAGCCATTGGGCATTGCATGTTTTGAGCACCTAAGGAGAAATCTAGGCGTGCTTAACCTAGATCAAACATGATCTTGTTTCTCAGCTCAGGACAAAGGGGGAGTGTTGGATTTTCATAATCAAATTTGATTTCCTTGATCCTCTTTCTTTGACTTATCCAATAAATATCCTCTCCTTTTATTATTTCTCAGAGTAAATCAGATTTTATGTAAAAATTTTGAAAGATAACTTTAAATCAGATTTCATGTGGACTTTGGAAGATAAATTGAAATATGGTTTGGTTTTCTGAGACAACAAATAATTATAAAAGGGAAAATTTGTTTCCAGATTTAACAGAGAAGAGTTTGTGAAATCAGAGTAGGAAAAGAATATTTTTGTAGTGGTCTATTTTTATCAGAATTATATAACAACATATTTATGTATTTTGTCTTTTTGAGCAGTGATTGATCCAGGCATTTTGTGAGAGCTCTTAGAAGCTCTAGATAATTTGTATGTAGCCCCAATTGCTGCAAGTTTAGTTTGTAGTCTGAAGTTATAGACATTAGTTTATTTCTAAGATAGTAGTTTACATCTTTCTTATTGTAAAGGTTATTTTTAGTTTAATAGAAGCAACAAAAAGCTTGCATATCTCAAGATTTGTTTGTGTTTATTCTCTGCCCTATTTTAGGGATTTAGAATTAGTTATTTGTTGATTACAGAGCATTTCTTTGTGAGTTTTCATATTATAAAGTGACTATAATTTTTACACTATGGAGATGTTTCTTGGTTGTAATGGTTTAAATTCATCAATCAAAATCAAGTTAAAAAAATTAGTGGGTACAAGAAAGGATTGAAGCATTAAAATTGGTTAGTGGTTTATAAGGTATTAATGTTGGGTGGGGTTTGGTAATTTGGACTTATTTACATTCACTGACGTGTATTTTGGAGGTATAATATTAATTATGGTATGGTTTGGAATCATTGATTGATGTCAACAGTGTCCTCTTCAAGAAATAGATACACATGTGTCAAATATTGCTTGTATTTTTACATCCATGTTTGTTATACATGACAGTATCTTCAAAGATTCACATCACTCATCAATAGATAGCTTGTAACGGGAGATACAGGAGGCTAGAGCCAATAGAGGCAGAAGGTTTTCTCTCATCCTAAGCTAGCTCCTTTCTCAGGGATGATTCATTGCATGAGAAGCAACATATTTGTGTTCCCTAAAAAGTTGGGGCTTGGCATATTTATCCGTGAAGAAAAGAGGGGGCTTGACATATTTGTGTCCCTGAAAAAAAGAGGGGGCTTGGCATCATTGTGGTTCCTTCAAGGAGCAAGGGGAAAGATTTGGTTATTGATTTGTTAAGCACTTAAGGAGGCGTTAAACACACTCGGAGGATATGTGGACTTTCAAAGGAAAGATGTCTCATGTGCAGACATGTCAGTGGTGATTTGTGCAGCAGAGGAGAGATTGTTTCCACAACATTTGAGGAGGCGTTAGACACACTTGGAGGAGATGTGGACTTTTGGAGGAAAGGCGTCTCATGTACAACACTGGAGGAGAAACTACACACTTTGAGGAGATGTGGAATTTTAGAGGAAATGTGCCTCATTGTACACGAGAGGTGGGAACACTCATGTTGTGCAGATAGTTTTAGGTTCTACGATCGGGACATCCACTGATGCAGTCAGTTCAGTATTTCTTGAGTGCTACAGATGGTTTCAAGTTCTATGGCTAGGAGATCCACTCATGTAGTCAATTCAGTGTTTCTTGAGTGAGCGAGCGAGGATTGGTGAAGACACTTCATCAAAGTCTCCAGAAGGTTTGGGTTCAAAACACTTGCCAAGTTCCACTCTTGTTTAAATTAATGTAATAGGGGGTGAATGTTGGCTTATTTCATTAATTTAGATTAGTTTTATAGTTTTAGTTAATAAAATAATATACTTCCTAATTTTAGTTAATGAGAAGTTGCTTCTCGTAGGGTAGTTATGGAAAATGAATGACTTTATAAAGCCAATGTTATGTAGTGTAATATCATCCAAAGCAAATTATGATTGAATTGAGTTATGTTTATCTTTTCTTCTAGCAGTCACAATTTATAATATTCTATATTTAAGTTTTAAAAAAAAAATTTGATTTGTATTCTCTCATTTGAAAGCTCTCTAAAAATAATAATCTTAGTATCTACAAATTCACTAGTTTTACCTTGCTATCACCTAGATAGAACTATTAAATAATTTATGGTTTATGATTTCTACTATCGTGAAGGGGTAAGATATGCACAACTTGTATCTGAAATAAAATTAAGTGCCTGTGCATATTCTGAAAGTATGAAGAGTCCCATATGCTATAAGCTATCTACAGACCCAAAAGTAAAATGTATGATATCATGCCAGAAAATAAAACTAATTAATTAGTAATTATTATCATATAGTTGATATAAAACTACAACAAAGTGAATGTGAGAAACAAAATACAGTTTCAAAACTCAAAGAAATTTATTACACAACAGCGCCACGAAATTTTAAGCCCTCGTAAGAATTGTGCAGGAATAAGCTAGTTCGGGAAACGGCAGTGTTTCCTTATCTCTCCCTGCGATCCAGTCAACACGTCATTTGCGCCCATCTTTACCATTGCTCGCCCAAACTTCTTCCTCCAAATGGTTGGATACTTGGCGTTAATCTTCACCTGTCGGGAGGTGGCATCGTCTGACATCAATTCTTGATCAGATTTCAACAATCCAAGCTTATACTTCAAGTTTATGTAGTAATTCACGTCCAGCTTAGTGGGAGTGACAGGATCGAACGGAACACGCACGTCGGGTGAAGCAGATCGGGTGAAGCAGAAGGGGGGCATTTGGCCTTGAGGTGAAGGGCATAGTTACAGTTCATGGAAGGATCTTGAACACCTCTGCCGCTGAAGTTGTACAGCCGATCTCCACTGAATCCAGCACAGTGAGAAGCCCCAATTGAATGCCCCCCTGCAAATTAGTGAGATTGTTTATATGAGATGTAGTCTAGAAGCAATTTGAAGAATTTATGATGCATTATAAAAGAGTATGTAGGCCTACCTGAGAGAGTGACCATATCCTCTTGTGACAAATTCTTTGAAGCAAAAACTTGGGTCAGCTTGCTTACATCATATGAAGGAGAAGGAAGATTCAATGGCGGCTCTGATGCGAGAGATATTCTACCGTCTCTTCGTCCGCCTTGAACGGCCCAAAATAACCCACCAGCCTGAATTCGAATTCGTTGTAATATGTGTTAAGCAATTATTACTGTGACACAACCTTAATATTATAATCCATCATAATAATACGTACTAGGTAAGCACTATCTCTTGCAGCATATGCAAGTATGTCGGCACAAGAAACGACACCGGCACATTTGGCTTCTAGTTTGGACTTGACAAAATCAATTATGTCGAAGCCCTTAGGGTTTAGGTTATTGACATGGGCGTCCTTCTCCGCTGTGTTGTCTGCTGTGGAATTAAGGAGAATTGATCCATCGCAACCCTGGGCTTCATCATTTATTACTATTTTGAACTGACATAATCAATCATGAAATAAGGGATAAGAATATTGCAGAATACTTACTCTTACAAAGCAGTCATGGAAGTGCAATCTTATAAGAGCAGCAGGTACACCAAGATTTTCTTTAACAGTTTTGGCAACAGTTTCATTGATAATTGCCTCCGCCTCAGGGCAGGTTCGGCGATAATAACCCACTTTTAACCCATCCCCGTTAGCACTAATAGATAAATATAATATGACTAAGGGAATAACCAGCTGACTCGCTTCCATTTGAGAACAGTACTCGGAGTTCTGTTAGATGAGGGGAGAAAGCTAACTGAAACACTTTTTGCTATGCAGTAAGGAGGAGAGGAAAATGTGGTATTTAACATATGGTCCGTTAATTCTTTTCATCAAATCACTGGGGTCTGTAGAATTTTGACCTTTTATTTTTTTCCTAAGACTGCAGTAATGTGGTTGCCCTCTTATAATCTTTGAGTACATTGCATAGGATAAATTTTTTAATATGATTGATGTGCCCTCCAGGGCCATGTGGATCAAGGGAAGATTAGACCAGTGATCTCGTGTCTATTACAAGAAATTTTCATTAATTGAATCAGTTCCCATTTCTTTTACAGAGTATTATTATATCTTTTCCTTATTTTTCAAAATAAATAATATATCAAGTCCTTGAGTGGAAGCATCTGAGTCGCTTCTATTTCAGAGGGGTAGATGGAGATCTGCTAGATGAGGGTAGAAAGCTAGTGTAAACACTTTTGGCTATGCAGTAGAGGAGATAAGTATGTGGTATTCAACATCATGGTCTGTGAATTGTTTTTATCTGTTTATAAAATATTCTTTAAGCTTTGTTTTTTCTTTCTGCAGTAGATTGTATCTAATAAATGTTTTAAGTGATGTTAACATGATACAATCTTCACTATCAGTAGATCTGGAAAGATTCAACCTGTCATCATGCCTACCACAAGAAACTCTAATGAATCTAACCAATCCCATTCTTATATATTTCCTTACCTTTTCCAAAATATATAACACATTTAAAGCATCTAACATTAGGTTCGCCTGAAGCATCACCAACAGTGGAAGCCACAAATGGCAGCCTAGACTTATCTACAATTTCAACGCAGTCTATGGCGTAAGGACTTTGAACCACACGAACAATGTATCAGATGCAATTGAACGGGACAAGACAAGGAAATGTATTAAAGATTCCTTCAGATTAGTTCAAAGTTTTAAAGTTTTCTTCCATCAGTCACCCCCATCGAGAAGGGTACTTAACATAGATATTTGAACGAGTCTACCAAATTATTCTATGAAAATAGAAAAAGGAATGAAAATGGGATGACTCTACTTGTAAATAATTTGGGTGGCTATGAAGAAGATTTTTGTTTTTTTGCATGCACCCGCGTGGAAGCTCCATTATCTAGTGAAAACTTAAAGCCTTAAAATTGCGAGTTGTCTATTATATAGGTTGATGCGACAAGTGTACCCCACGAAACCTGGTAATACGACATAGAAGCAATAGACTACTCTCATCTCTATAAATTCTGAGCCTTTACTTTGGTTACAGGTAGATTATTATTGCAACTAGTAATATAAACTCAGACATTTTACGTCTACTTTATTAGGTCAACTTAAAATATAAAGATCATGTTGTTTTAAAATCATTTATTTTATTTTATTTAAATTTTTTTTTTAATCATTGTACTTTATATAGATTTAGTCTTCAAATCCTCGTCTACAGGGTTTTGACTTAAAATGGCTCTAACTTGACTTTTCACTTTTGGAAAATCACGGCCTTTGGTAGAAAGTCAGGTCTACTAATGTACTATGGGATTATGAAGGTTTTAGACTGGGCATCAAGCGTCAGGAGGAGCATTGGGTGTTGATTAAGAAAGCATCTCTATGTGACTGGTTAAACTGCCATTGTGATTGTGGTTGCAAAGGAGTTGGGGAGTGACTTAGACATGATCTAATGATGGATGTGGTCGATTGGAGAGTGGACAGGGGTAATCCAATGATTGGTTTGCAAAGATCAATCCATTTGTAAGGTTTTTCTTTGGAAACGTGGTCTAATTGGCACTTTAGGCCTAGGCGATTAGTCCATTCTTTTGTCACTATTTGGAGGGAACCGGAACCCATCTTGACATATGTCATAAAGTGTCCAAATGGGTATCCTAAAATGTGATTTTAGTGGTAGGTTGTTTGGGGAAATCCTAAATGGTGGGTCAAAAGCCATGAAAGGAGGGCTAGTAGGACACTAGGCCTAATTAGGGCCTTACACCCTAGATACTTGCATCATGCTCATTGGATGGTTGGAATGAGTCAAGAAGGTTTTCATATGTCAGCATAGGATAGTTGGAGGAGTCTAACTCATTTCCTTGGAGGTTGGAACCAAAAAAAGTATCTTTGCACCTAGGGTTAGGCCTATTAAGCATAGTGGGTTGCTTAAGGGCAATTGATGTGGGAAGTTGTATTAACATATAAGAGTTGTGTATCATCTTCAAGATGATGAAGAGGGGTTTATGAGATTGTTAAAGACTATAATAGATGATAAGGGGTGAGAACATAATTGGAGGTTTGTTATAGCAAGGATTGTGGGTGCTTGAGTTCATTCATTGCTTTCACTAGGTACTCTGCATCACAATATGGGAGGCTCACTACCTATGAAAATTGGCTAACTACCAAAAGAGTACTGATAACAATAAATAAAACACTAAAGTAACAAACACCAATCCGCTTCCTTTGATAACACATGCTCACACATAGAATAAGATCTTCTAAGTTATATTCCTTCTTCACACGCTTGCATGCACACTCCTTCTCAATGAACAAGATCATCTTCTACATATATTGATTCATGCCATCATAGAACATCCAAGTCGACCTAACATAATTTGAAATTGGTCACAATAAGTCATTCTTGTGGTGGTAAGGAGTGAAATGTTGACAACACAAAACCTCCTCACTCGAATTGACATTCTACACATTCTCCATGACATTCGGAGCTAAAAAATAGGTAATTACACACTACAATACAAGTGGTCACTCCAAAACACATCAACCAATATCTAGATCATTGTGGACCCAAAAGATCAAGTCTTAGCACATAACAATATGATACGAACTAGGACAAATATGGAAAAAGATAGATCATTACATCACACCATATGGTGCGCATTCAACTAGAACAAAAATCCCCACCAACTTGAAATACCGGTATACCACAAATCGAACCTCGTCAACTAGGTAGATATGTTAACATGAATGAAAACTATTAATGAAAGCAAAAATCACATTCACAACAATATATGTATGCATAAGTAACACATGGATGCCTTCCATGTAAAACTGGCTTTTCACATATGGGGTCAGCATTTGTATGTTTCAACAAATACCAAGGAATGTTTCTGTAATTAATGTATTTTACCTTGGTTAATTCACACCTATGTACTAATTACACTATGCTTCAGCTCACTTAGGCACCACATAGGTTCTTTTAGGAGCATTTCTAGTTTAGGTGGTGTTATCATGTTATCACATTCCACTTTATGTGTTGACTCCACCTTTAGTTCACTTATCACTTATCATGCTCCACCTTTATTGTACATGTTGCACATACTTTATTATGCAATGGAAGATGATCCACCTTGAGTGGACATGTGATTCCACCTTGGATGGGTGATAAGCGGTCTCTTGATTATCATGTAATGAGACAATAACAATTTTCATTGTCTCATTCATTCCTTTGTACTCACCTTGGCTATATAACCAAGGGATCACCTATCTAATATCCATTCAATTCATTGTATTGATTTGTATTGCATTCTTGATAGGAACAAAATATATTCTTATTATATTCATTCTTTTTTTTTATTGTGATTTCCATTGCTTCTAGAACTTGGGTGGATACCTTCATATCCACATCTTACAAGGAAAAGGTACATAGGTAGACTACAATCATACTAAATAAGTATGATGCATGTAAAAGGCTATAATCATGAAAATTGATCAAAGAGGATATGTACCATTATATTTACCAAAGAGAAATATTTAACTTCATCATAGCATCCTGACAACTGATAATTACTCCATTAACTTGGATTGACAATGCCCTTCCCACTAATGCATGAGGCATTTTTTGTTGTGGATTGAGGCCATCCACCAAGAATATGCATTAATGAATCGGACAAACAGCCTCAAAGAATCATATTGACCTTTCCTTCAATTTTTTGGGAGGCATTTCACATTAATTGTCACTTACTCTTCTTCACCTTTAAATAGGCTTATCTCATTCCTAATCCATAAGGATTGGTGTCACATTCACTCCACTTTATTTAGTGTTCATGGTAAAAGAACAAGTAATCTCATACTGAATTAGCTAAAATAGATGTTTCTCCTCTCAACAAGAGGATTTCTCCACCTATCCGAGACAATAAATACATTAAGTTTAGGGACTTCACTCTTCCATTTTGCTTGGTAAGATTTTCCATTTGCAATGCATGAGAGTGGAAAAAAATAGATTTGTTGTGGATAACAAAATTCAAGAAGCAAATCCTTGGCTCCTATATCCCACTTAGGTAGCGAGAATCTTTATGTCCAACGCTATGGACCTGTTGTAGTCTTATGGTTTGGTAACTAAGCTAGAAGGGTTAATTATGTTCATGAATAATTCTTTCCTCACAATAGTCCCAACCTAGCCATCAAGGGCTATGACCTTCATTAAAGAAAGGCTTTAGTTAGAAGTCTATTTCATCAAAAAGGATTTGCTCAAAATTTTTGGGTTCTCGCGAGTTTACTTGCCTCTCAAAATATTATTGCTACACATAGATGAAACTAAAACCGATGTGGTCCTCAGTGCACGCAAACTAGAATCGGGCCTAGGTTTATATGACGAGGTTACAATAAAGGTTGATGCAATTCTCCTACTTATAATCCACAAAAAGAATCTGTCAATGCACTTGTATAGCTACCCCTTGAACAAAGAATACAAAAATAGAGGGTAGGCCTAAAACTTAGATGCAAATATGGAGGCAAATTAATTTGGTAAAAGAATACCCCTTGCTTTCTCTAAGTCTTTTTTTGGGTGATCTTCAGGTTTTCCTTATGTTTCAATTAAAGGTTTCTAGTATCATATTGCTCTATTTTGATATTATCGTAACTAACAAAGTTGTTTGATAGCCATTAGCAACATATGGCTTATCAATTAGTCTTTTGTAAAATTTTATAGTCCCATGGTATATCTCAATCAGGGCAAAGAGGGTGGATTAGTTCCCCTTATCTTGAAATATATAGATTTGGTATTACGAATGTCACTCCAGCTGTAAGTTTTAGTGTTCATATAGGTCAGAAGACAAAATCTTCTCCATATTACTAATTTAAGTTTATAATTTTCTGGATTTCTTGACAAATGGCCAAATTCCACAGTTTTTTTCAAGTACTTTCAGAAATTCAAATTCAGAATGTAATCCTCCTTTTACAATTAATATTATATAGGTGAAACCCCTAACATAAAAAAAAAATAAACATAAAAAATAAAAAATAAAACTAGACTTTTAGGTGTTAAGCTTTTCCTCGAAATGGATCTTTCACGGGGCTGAATATAACAAAATCTTCTGCTTAGCCGAGCATTCTTTATCTTTTTTTCTTTTTTATTTATTTTTTCATAAAATTCGTTAGGCTGGTTAAATATTTTTAACTATTTAATTACCATTCTTGACAAAGTCAATTCATGGAAGAAATCTTTAAAGCACGGAGTAATCTCTCTGAACTAATCTGAAGGTAATCAAGCATTTCCTTGTCTTGTCATTTTCAATTGTATCAGATACGTTATTCTTGTGGCTTTTCAATTGTATCAGATACGTTATTCATGTGGCTCAAAATTCATACACCAGTAAGTAGAAAGAGACTGAGTTGAGATTGTCGATAAGTCTAGATAAGTTTTGGTGAGGTGTCAAGCGAACCTAGCGTTAGATGCGTCCACTGGAGGTGATGTATCATACATTTTGAAAGTTCAAAAGAAAAGGTAAGACATAACAATGCCTGGTCAAATTAGGTATACTGAATTGACTTGATGAAAACAATTCACGGGTCACAATGTTAAATACCACATCTTTCCCTACTACTCAACTACATACCCAAAAGTGTTTCGGCTAGCTTTCTCCCCTCATAGCACTCCAACTCCAAGCATTCTGCAATGGAGGCTAGTCTGCTGGTTATTCCCTTGGTCATATTATTTTTACTTACTACATCTAATGGGGAAGGGTTAAAGGTGGGTTATTATCGCCATACATGCCCTGAGGCCGAGGAGATTATTAATGAAACTGTTGCCAACGCAGTTAAAATAAATCCTACCGTACCAGCTGCTCTTATAAGACTGCACTTCCATGATTGCTTTGTAAGAGTAAGTATTCCTATATTGAATTCCACCTTTCATTTCATTATTGAATCTCTTAGTTAATAACAGTTATGGTTAATGAAATGCAGGGTTGCGATGGATCAATTCTCCTTGATTCAACATCAGACAACGCAGCGGAGAAGGACTCCTTTGTCAACAATCTAAACCCGGTTGGCTACGACATAATTGATGAAGCCAAGTCCAAACTGGAAGCCAAATGTGCCAGTGTCGTTTCTTGTGCCGATATAGTGGCATTCGCTGCAAGAGATAGTGCTTACCAAGTATGTATCCTAAACATATATTATTGTTGATCAAATCATGATATTGTTATGAGGATTCAATTGTATATTTTTAAGTTGAATCTTTCTATTTATGTTTTATGAGTAGTAGTTTACAAAATTTTATTTTTTTATGAGAATGAATGTTGCAATTATCACTCATTGCATTTAAGAATCTTTTAAAGAGGTGAAATATTAGATCTTTCTGATGTCACCCATTCTAATACCACTCTCATTCAAGTACGCTTCACACCTTTGAACATCACCTAGAAAAAAAAAGATATTAAGTATACCATTCATTCTAATAAGAAACAAATCCTTATGAACAACTATTCATAAAACATCAATCAATAGCAATTTAACATATATTAAATGAACACAAATTCAGGCTGGTGGGTTATTTTGGGCGGTTGAAAGTGGACGAAGAGATGGAAGAATATCTCTCGCAATAGAATCCCCATGGAATCTTCCTTGTCCCTCATTTGATGTACACCAATTGACACGAATGTTTGCTTCAAAGAATTTGTCACAGGAGGACATGGTCACTCTCTCGGGTAAGGACTACATAGTCGCTGATAACGCTTGATGAATTCATTCAAATCTCTTCTAGATTATATCTCATATAGATAATCTTATTGCTTTGTAGGGGCCCATTCAATTGGGGCTTCTCACTGTGCTGCATTCAGTGTAGATCGTCTGTACTACTTCAACGGCAGTGGTGGTCAAGACCCTTCCATGAACTGCAACTATGCTCTTCAGCTCAAGGCCAAATGCCCCCCTTCCGCTTTACCCAATGCAGTTGCTCTACTGGATCCTTTCACTCCCACTAAGCTGGACGTGAATTACTACATGAACTTGCAATACCAACTTGGACTGTTGAAATCTGATCAAGCATTGATGTCAGACGATGCCACATCTCGACAGGTCAAAATTAACGCCAAGTATCCAAGCATTTGGAGGAAGAAATTCGGGCGATCAATGGTAAAGATGGGAGCAATTGACGTGTTGACAGGCTCGCGGGGAGAGATAAGGAAACACTGCCGTTTCCTGAACTAGCCGATTCCTCGACCATTAAGAGAGATTAAAGGTCCATAATTCTATTTTCTTATACATTTCCGTTAATTAGGTTGGAAAATGTGATTTGTTCTTCACAAATTTTTTTTATTTTGGACATATCAATGATGATGCAAGGTCAAGTCAAGTCAAAAAGTGGGGTAAATGTCAAGAGTATGAGTCATGTTAAATTGGAGTTAGAGATGTGTGAACAAGTATAGAATACAAGTCATGTCTCATTGTTTAAAGTCATGGCCAGTCATATTAGAAGCTTGAAGAACACGTCATCCATACATGTTATGCCACATTATGCAAATCAAATTAAGTTAAGGACTTGGGAGTGGAGTCACGTTAGAAGCTTAAAGAACAAATCAGGAGTGAATGTTATATCAAATAGCAAGTCAAGTAGGGAATCTGAAGCTAAAAAATGATCTATATTACTTGGATCATATATTCTATCTACCCTGTTCTTTCATAAAAGGTATTATTTTCTCTGTTTTGTTTATTTAAAACATTTGTATTTTCGATGTCAATTTCATCCTTAAAGTCGAGCAGCATGATACTTCATTTGTACATTTGTTTGGAGTAAATAGTTTAGTTTAAATTATTTTAGTACAATTTTAATTTCATGAATGAATTTTTTGTTTATTCCTAATGTACAAATTTTATTTCATTGATATTATTTTTTCCAGATTTGAATGAATAGCGCACTTTTCAATTTTTGTGATCCCTGGCTCTAAAAAATATTAGAAAATTGAGCTTTCATGGGAGTAAGGTTTACACAAATGCCAAAAATAAATGGTATACATATGACAGACAACATCCAAAAATCACTCAATAAAAATCATAAGATGGATAATGATAAATATATTCATTGTGTACAACCTCTAATGATCACAAGGATTATATCCTTGAAATGGAGTAGGTAGTGACATCTAAATAACCTATGGTGTTGATTAAATAGAGTTATGTATGCTTCAACTCACCTACATGTGGAATTCTACAAATAAAGACCAGTGATCTCCAAGTGGGCATCAATTCTATGTCCATACCAAGCCTATAAATGTGCTATGGATTTACCCTAGGAATCATTATTTTGGTTTATTTTAAATACCCTCTATTGTTGGAATGGGTGAGATTTAGTTGTGTTTTAGTGATGGGATAATAAAACCTCTTTGAGGTATTTTGCATGTCTCAGGTTTAGAAATAAATTTAATTTCAATTTTAATGTTAAATGATATGGGATTGCATGTAGCATTTCACAAGCATGGTTGTAGATTAGTAAGATAAAATATTGTCGTAGAAAGTGAGACAAGGAAGTGAACTCTGTTTAAACTTGAAGTCATTATTGTTGTTAAATATTTAGATGTAATTGAATCTAAAAATATGTATATGTTATGGCATTGTAGATTGGGTCGCATTAGTGAAAGTGTCTTGAAAACCCTTTTGAATAAAATTTATTAGATAGTTTTTCCTATTCTAGTGAGAGTATTGAATTTTGTGAACATTGTGTGATTGGTAAAAAAAATAGAAAATCATTTTCTTTAGATAGTAATAAACGTAAGAGTCAATTGGAAATTATTCAATCATATATTTTTGGACCAGTGGATATTGAATCAACTAGAAGATCTAGATATTTTGTCTCATTCAATAATGATCTCTAGTTATATTTTATAAGGCATAAATATGAAGTTTTCACTAATTTTAAAGATTTTAAGGCCTTAGTTGAAAAGAAAATAGATTGCAAAATTAAGGTTTTAGGAACTTATAACGGAGGGGAACATTGTTCTAAAGAATTTGATGATTTTTTTAAACATTGATAGATGCTTACAAAAAATGTACTCCATATACTCCTCAACAAAAGGGAGAGGTATAAAGGATGAATTGGACAATAATGGAAATACCTAGAAGTATGTTAAGGGGTTCACAACTTTACAGACGCTTTTGGAAAAATTTGCAAGTACTACTTGTTACTTGTTCAATATATCTTATTGTAAGGCACTTGAAACAACAACTTATGAAGTGTGGATAGGTAAGAAACCTTTTTTTATATTTAAAGGTATTTGGTTGTGAGACTTATGCTCATGTCCCTAAACAAAAATAAACTAAGTTGGATCCAAAAGTTGAAAAGTGCATTTTTATTGGATAAGATGATAACATAAAAGGATATGAGTTATAGAATCGTATAACGATGAAAATTATATTTTCTAAAGATGTAATTTTGAGGGAACTTAGTGTTGAACACATATTTGTATTTTTAGAGGGGAAATAAATCAACATGCACTAAAACTGAAATTTTTTCTTTTACAAATGCTTTTCAATTATTTTATCCAACTAACTAGCAAATAAATATATTGCAATGACAACACAAACATGTGAACACCATTTTTTTACATGTAAATGTAATATGGGAAAAATCACAATGAGAATCTAACTCACTATATGAAGAACATATTACAGATATTTAGGCCATAGGCCATGGAGTATACTGGCCCTACAAAGAACTTGCAAGCTAAGGAACAAAATTTGGAGCAACATATAAAGGAATTTCAAGCCAAGGCACCAAACCTAGGGAAAGATACAATACAAATGATCACAAGGAATTATGCTAAATGAACTAAATTGAAGCACATTCTTTGTCATGTTGATTACACTATTGTTTATACATCTGGGACTCATTCTATCTCTATTTTACTTCACATTAATACCCTTGAACTTAACAATACCTCATCCACACATATTCACCACTCGACATCTTATTTCAAAAGAATATCTAGGTCTATATATATCCACTCCAACAAAAAACAACATCCATAAGGTTCGCCCAATGAGATGTACTGTGTAAAACATAAACATTCATTCCCAAACACAATCTTCAAAAGTGAAAGGGAGTAAACCTTTTTGAAGCATCACACCATGTTGGAACACTTTCCTCTAGATCCAAAATATTCACCATGATCACTATACGACACCACAAGTACCAAAACATCTTGAGTCAGACACAAAGGATGAAGTTGTAAGTACATGTTGGCCAATAAAACACAAAATGTGGTGTGAAACTCCAATACTAATGTGGATACTCACAATAACATCACTTAACACCATCTTATCTATGTTATTGAACTGTAATGTTTGATCACCTAAAGGTGGAGGAATACAAAGCATTCCTACAAACTATCACTCTATCTATGTGAAGCCACAATATAAAACACAACATCTTTTGGTGTGAACTAAATTAGATCATGTGTCCTGATATGTAGAAACTTATGATATCAACCAACACCATCTATTAACTATAATTTACAAATAAATATGTGCCAAGAAATGAACAAAAAAATAGTTTACCAAGACAGTCAATCAGATATACTTTCAAATGTAGAGACTAGAAACCATCATCCAAGTAGATAACTTAAAATAAATCTCAACATGCCAAGGTATGATCCATATAAACCACTCAAATTTATTCCAAATAATATCTAGACTAGAAGAACATGAACAAATTTATCATATATTACATTGATTTGGCTAGAGAGCAACATAAATAATATTTTTTATACTTAGAGTAACATAACTTCACTTGCCGAGAAAAACAACATAAGATATCTGAACTAGAAAATTGCAAAAAATGTTAGGAACATGTCTACCAATTCTTACACCTAGAAATATCAATGTGTATAAATATGGAACATTATCTAGACTAGTCCTGCCTATTCCTAATGGCCAGCCTTACTATCATCAAATAGAAAATATAACTTCAATCTCTAAACCTATATGGACCTAAAAGTATGATAGTGTAACATCTAAAAACCATGCATGATAGTACCAAATCCAAAATACACCAACCAATTTTGTAGAGAAATGTGAAGTATTATCTAATAAGGACTTTACATACTCTTGATGACATTAATTTTGCCATTAGTACACTTAGTGAAAAACATTGACAGAGATCATCGGTACAAGCATTACCGGCGGACTACAAGCATTACCGACGGACAGCGAGCATACCCAACAGAATACAAAGGTCATGAGAAAATGCTAAGTATGGAATTGACCGACGAACACTGACAAAGTGTTGCACCGACGAAGTGAAAAGGGCATCACCGACGGGTCAATAACATATATTGAGATCATCACCGACAACACAATTTTGAGAACAAAATTGACAGAACAGAAAAGGCATACCCGATGACCAGTTCAAGAAAGGAATACCGATGGTAAAGAAAACCAGCTGTCAGAACTGACAGTCAGTTAGAGAACCCGCAAAAAGTGGATCTGAGTTTTACACGAAGGATAAAGCAATGTAATTCTATTTATAGAGTTTTAATTTGTTTTAAATCATAACTTGAGGGTCAAGAAAGATTTATGTAAATGTTTTAAAGCATCCTAACGAATCTAAAACATATCTAACTAAAGATCAAGGTCAAGTTGTAAACCTTGGATCTAGAGTTAACTTGCGATAGCATGAATCAAGAATTGAGCTAAAGTCTAGTATAAATAGATGTTCAATCAATTGTCATTGTTGTTGATAGCCACAAAGAGAATCTAAGGAGTAGAAGGAAGAATTCATGCAAAGTTCAAAAATAGATCACATCAGTTGTCAAGAACACACAGAGGCTACCGAGGAATAGACAAAGGTATTACTCAATCATGGAAAGATGATTAGTCATACATAAGAAGCTTTATTGGATCTGTTATCAGCAATTGGAGATTGCATACATCATCAGATTAAAGACTTATGTAGTTGCATTCTAACAAGTGCATCACATCTAAAATCCTTTTGTAGAAGGTGGACTTAACCATTCTTTACAAATCTCTTAACAGAGTGCACACT
>MU223813.1:2900880-2912946 GCA_018584345.1 Thuja plicata | reverse complement strand
AAAGATGAACAGTTAGATAAGATAATTTACAAACTGATGATCAAGGGTTAATGGGCTAACCAAGAAATTTTTTAGAGGTACTGATTCACCCCTCCCCTCTCAGTACATCATTCCAATATAATTCCAAAAATTGGTATCAGAGCCAAGTCTCTTTCTTGAAAAGCTTAAAGACTTAAGAGAAAATATCAGAGCAATGGAAAAGTACAGACTAGATAAGACTATTGAGAATGAGCAATTGCAGATGCAAATTAACTGAGTAGTATAAAGAGATGAGAATCAACTTAAGAAAACTTCTTGATGAAAGAAAGATTATGGCAACTAGGCTGAATGAGAAGGACTACACAGAATTAGAAATACAAGATTACTTTGATACAACAGAATCATCAACATCAAGCAAAGCTTCAGACTCATCAATAGAAGAAATCGTAAGTCTACAAGAGGTCAATCTACATCTAACAGAGCAAATCAAGATGCTACAAATCGGTCAAGAGACTCAAATGGTGAAAATGATTGATGTCATTAACGATGCAAGAAAAGCTAAAAATGAAAGAACACTAGCCATTGATGATAGGAGGAAAATAACAGAGAAGCTGCAAAAGAAAGAATCAGAGATTCAAAGACTAATTGAGCATCATCATGAGGTTACCAACCAAATTATACTTATGAGTCAAGAAGCAAACATATTAAACATAGAACTCATTGAAATAATACAGATCATTGGTGAGCTAAGAGAAGAGAACGAAAAATTGAAGCTTGAAATCAAAATTCAGAATCAACACAATGAATTGATCAAAAAGGCTAAAGAAAGCAATAAAAGGATGGATGATTTTCTTGATGGACAGAGAAGAGTCAACAAATACACATGATTAGGGTACAATGAGAATGGTGAATCTTCTAATCAAACAGATCAAGGGAATGCTTTCACAACCCCAAGATCCAAGAAGTTGTCATGCAATCATTGTGGAAAACCCGACCACACCTTAAATGTTTGCAGAAGCAAAATGAAAGGTATTTCTCAAGTACAATCTACTTTCATTGGTAATTGTTATAAATGTCAAAAGAAAGGACACAAGGCATATGAATGTAGATCCAAAGTAACAAATCCAAAGAGGAAAACCTACATGGACAAGTACTATCCTACTTGCAAGATGAATGGGCATACACATGAGGAGTGCTGGAAAAAGAACAAGGCCTGGACACCAAAAGAAACTGGTAATAGCCACAAACCAACAAGAGTAGGTAACTCATATGTTTGGGACTATAACACATGGGTAAACTGCATAGCATGTGGAAGGTATGGTCATATTGCTGCCAACTGTATGAGAAAGTGGACCAGAAGGTCAAGAGGTTGGACCGATCCAGGTATGGCATGTTTACACTGTCATAAGGTTGGACATGTGATAAAAGATTGCAAAGATCGACTGACAGATACAAGTATTCATCCCAATGGAAATACCATTGATGACATCAAGAGAATGAGAAACAAGATGTGGGTAAAAGCCACAAATACTGAAGATGCTGGAACAAGCAATGCAAATGGTGACACCCCATCCAAAGGATCTGGTGACATCACTACATCCAACTAGATTGCACAAGTAAGTATGGATCTGCATCATGAAAAGTTACATTATACATCAGTTCCAACACACATAGTTCATATTGTAATATTGGCATGAATAAAGATGCAATGTATTGTTATTTGCTATACTATTGAAAAGAAACTATTGGTTATTGGGCACACTTTGCATCGGTGAACACCTACATAAAAGTTATCACTACTTACTGGAATGTATCGGTCATTACACAAGCTAAGTGTAAACCGATGAATATCGGTGAATGTTGAATCAACAAAAGTTGTCTTCGCAACCTCATCGACAATCATCAGTGAAGTCTCCCAAGCCGCTAGCAACCCTGACACTTTACACAAACACCAAAGATGTTATGAATGTCTCTACCGACATAATCAGTCTTCATATACCAATGATTTGGTAAGAATTAATGACAACTTATGGTGCAAAAATGTTACAAAAGCCTGACGGGTAAACTCATTTTCGCACCCTTTGATTATCTGTTCAATTGACTTATCTGCCCCTTCATGGTTTTCCTAGCACCGTTCATCAATCCATTTTATATCATTAGAAATGATCTCCTTAATAGTTGCTAGCCCCTTCATGAGATCCTTTACTTTAGAAATTCCCATAGCCACAACTTCATTTCTCCATTCTATGCATTCCTTTATAACATAAAGAACTTTATCATCCAGTCCTGACACTGACCTCTCTGTGAGAAACTTGTGCAAACTGTAGTCCTCAACTTCTTCGATCCACTGGAGTTCTTTGGTCCATCTTGTCTTTTAGAGCTCCCACTCTCTAATGTTGGCCTTTGTTTTCTTTGCCAAGTGATTTCCTTCATTATGGGTCTGATCCAGATGACTTAATTGCTTGCCAACCTCTGATGTTACACGCTCAACCCAATCATCGAATGCTTTACTCACTGCCTTGCTTCTTTGAATTTGGTTAAGAAATCATTGATTATCAGGGGACTTCATGTCAATGGAGGCTGGCATTTCATTCAGATGAAAATGTTTAGGATGTTGGATGGCATTGATGTATTGGGCCATACTCTTCATAGCCTCTTTCATTTCTTGTTTATCTTTGGCATCTTTCCAGACTCTATTGGCAATTTTCTTGTTTGACACCTCAAAAAATCTCATATCAGCGGCTCTAGTGTCTCTTCCTAAATCCACTTTGGATATCTAAAAGTCTTGGACAGAATCTTCTCCTTCAGCATTGTCTTCTTTAGGCTTCGCAATTTCTTCTATCCAGTGACCACTATTTTCATTGAAATAAATTTTGGATTCCATCTTCATTTTTTTACTTTAGAAGATTTTCCCATGCACCTGCTTACTACATCATCAATTGGTACTAACAAAGGAACTAGATTTCTTTTCTTGGCTACCGGGGTCTCCAACCATGGTGGGTCAGTAGAAGATTTCTTTTGAGTATCATAGTTACTCAAAAGAGCTAATGAGTCTTTCAGAATGTCTTTTGTTTCCTCCTGAATATGCTGAGCATCTGCCATCTCAAGTACACTGTGGTCTTCAATGGTGATCGCCTTTAGATCTGGACCTAATAAATCTAACTCCATGAAGATGATGGGAGTATCTTTTTGCCTCTGAACCCTCTCTTTTACTCTTTGACTTGATCTAATCAACTGAACTTCGGGTTCAGCTTGATCTTGAACTTGAACTTGGGAAGAAATTGGTTCAAGTTTGGGTTCAAGTTCAAGTTTAACTTTTCCTGCACAAGATTGATCAACACTTAAGTTAGTCAAAATAGATGTTTTCTTCTTCATTGTGCTCCTTTTTTGTTTTCTTTTTATTTTTGTGGCTGACTGTAAAGGGGCAACTGAAACTCTTTTCTTTAACAACCATGCTTTCATTCTCTTGATCACTCATTCAATTCTTATGTATATATCATCTTCTTCTAGTACTGTCCAATCTAGTTCAGGGATAGGGAGGGTCTCGACCTTCTCTGAGTATTGAGAGTCTAAGACATTGGTTTCACTATCTTCCTCTACCCCATCTATATCCATATCCAGCCTGAAGGTGGTGATTTTCTTCAAAGTGAAACGGGACCACAGTCTTCTCCTTACCTCTAGTTCATCGGAACAATTAACCCAAAAATCTTCTAATTTAAGGATGTGCATGAACGTTTCTGAGACATTGAGATTTGCCCCTGCAAATCCTCTATAGTCAAAATTGACCATGGGAGTATAAGTCTGTAAACAGAGGGTATCCAATTCTTCCTTTATAGACATAGCATCTTGGATATTTTTGCACCTGTAATACCCTAATTCAATAGGGAAAAGAATACTTGAAGTTTTCTTTGAGGTCCCAGATTTTTGTTCAACCAGAAAAAGTTGTCTACATAGCTCCATTAAGACTATATCATCCAAACAAAATCTATGAAGCCGCAGAGGTTCCTCATCAAATGCTCCAACCCTAAGGTATGTAAAACTTGGAAACTATATGAAATAACAGCCATAAATATTGACCACCTGTTTAGCTTCTTCAGAAAGCCTGCAATTTTCTTTTCCCCACAACTCATAAACTAACTTTCCTAAAAATCTGTCATTTACTATTTTGAACAGACTGGAAAAATTTTCTTTCTGTAAGCATGTGAAGTAGTCATATATTTTCATATCACGTGTCCATATTTCATGAGGTAATCCCTCCCAAGCCCTACAACATGCTAAGACATAAACAAGGTAGGAAGACATATAAAATGCTGTCAAATTTGTCACATTTAAGAGATTTCTGTGGAGTTCTTCTGCTATTAGGTCAACCCAGTCTATAAACTTATCTCCTTCTATAATCTTCTGGATAAAGCAGTACATCCAATTTTCCCAATGAAATGCATGAGGATTCCCTTTCACCCTGTTTAGAAGAAGAACTATATCGGCAATGTCTTTTTGAAAGTGTTCAATTGTCAGAGGCTTTGGAAACCTGGATCCTCCTTTCTCTGGTTTTGCAAGCCATGCCTGGGCTATTGAGGAACTATATTTCTTCTTATCTGTCTTGTACACATGATCTACTTTTGCATAAGTCCATGGTTCATATGGATCCTTATCTGGAATTCATAGGGCTGCCATTAACGTCTCTCGACTGATTTTGACCAAGATTTCTCCTGACACATCCTTAATACATCTGTTCTTGGTGTCATACTTATTGGTGCACTCCAACACTAGTTTAGGGCAAATTAGGGCTGGAGGAAATGCAGCAGCTTCTAAAAGTCTGCTTCCTACTAGCTTCTGGAAACAGAACCCTCAAAAGCATTTCAAACTCTATTGCAAAGCTCCCCTAAGTTTACATTCAACAAGAAGGTGTCCCCTATATCTAGAAGAGAAACTAATAGGTGGGTTCTAATCTCTTCTTTAGGAAGTTTTGGATAGAACAATGACATCTCGCCAATATGAAGAGAAAAGACTTACAACACAGAAAAAGCCTTTGAAAATTGAAAACTGCAAAGGGGAAGATTAACTCACAAATTTCTTGCACTGCTATTTTCTGTAAATTCCTCACCACCAATTTCGTTTCTCCTTCTCCAGATGAAATAGTTAACAATAAAACCTTAATTATTTCTCATTTATTCACGAATGCCTTATAAGATCCCTAATAAATCTTTGGAGCGTGCTCATAATGAATTCTTTTAATGGAAGAATGATTGGTTTAACATGTCTAGGCACTCTTATTTAATCCACCTGATATTTTGGCACGAATATCTCAACTCCCAAGGAAAATCTCTGACAACCAAATCTTTATATTAATGACTTCCTTTACGTCATGCTGCTGACTGTCACTTCCAATTCTCACATGCATGAACCATTTGGCTGAGCATGACAATCTTTGTACGGCAGCTTCCAAATCTTAATAAATACCTGGAGAGTTGTGAAAAAAAGATTTCCTTTTTGCAAGAGAAGACAAACTTGCCAAATTCTCTGTGTACAAAATATTATGTTACGAACGTGAACTTGAACTTGAATTAACATAAGGTTCAGGACTAGGTTCAAGTTCAGGTTCATCTTTTAGACTGACAGAATCTTGAAGGGTAGATAGAAATGGGTAACAGGTTGAACTTGAACTTGAACCAACCTGTTGGTTGTATTTCCTATTTTTACTGGTTCTCCTGGTTCCTTGTCTTGCCCTCTGTCAAATTTTAGGTTTTCATGTCTAAACCTTGCCCAAATTTGCAAGAACCCTAAAAAACCCTAGTTATCCAAGTGTTAAATGATGAATCATTAAACCCTAAGCCATGCCTTATGTTTCAGCGTTACCTTTTTCATTTACTTAAGGCATGTGTTTCATTTAAGTCGCCTCGTCGCGTTACCCCGAGTGAATATTCCAAAGCGCTTCCCGACTTTTCTTTTTCCTTGTGTCGTGTGGTCTCATTCAGAAACTGAATATTCCTTTAGCGTTCTGAGACTTAGCGATTTCTTTCAGTCGGGTAGTCACAAGATAATGATGTTATAAGCTTTGTAAAAGATGGGACCCACTGTTAGTCGGGTGATCGTGAAAGATTTCTCATAGTTATGAAAAGGTTCTTAGACTTCGCGATTACTTCATGTCGCATTGTGACCAGATTATGCCAAAGAAAACAGTTAAGTTTTCCTTCAGTCGCGTGGTCTCGGAATAAAGTGGCGGTTAAGAGATTTTAGCTCAGACTACGTGACTAACTATCTGTGGTTTGTAGCAAAGTGTAGTCGGGATGTCGCCAGACAGGATAAATGTTTCATTTTTCCAGTATGCAACAAGAGGAAAAATGATTGAGTGACATTTGTCATAAATTAAGTGGGTAATCGCGTGACCACCAGAAGGAAGAGGTAGATTCAGCGACTTCGAGACTAAAGTGCTTTTCCCTTTGTCGCAGTGTCTGGGAATAATTTAAGGGTGTGCCCAATCATTTGGCAATTAAGCACCAGCCGTCAGATGAAAGAATCAAAAGATCCAACGGTAGTCATGATGTCTGGAAAGAAAAGTGCCCCAGGAAAAAATTCCTTCCGACTTGGCGATTAGGGTATGTCGCAAGGTCGTCAGAAGAAAAGAAAAGGCACATACAATGTGTTAAGATAGAGTTAAATATCTCCTGACTGGGCGACTAAAGGTTGTCACATGATCTTTAAATAGAATAAAAGAATCCAGTGACAAAGAGACAACCGTAAGGGTTAGTGGTAACGGCTAGTCGCCAGGTCTCGAAAAGAAAGATGAGTTAAGGTTAACTGCTCGCGACTTTGATTTTAGTTTTGTCACGTGATCGCCAGAAGATCACTTGGGTTAGCCAAGGTTATGAAAACACATTGTTACCAAGTCTTCAGATGGAACCATGGTTAAAGACAAAGGCCCGCGAAAAAGAGACTTAAAGCAGTCGCGTGGTCGCCTGATTATAAAATCTAAAAAAATGGCGGCAGTTTCTTGATGTGACACTATGAATCGCTCGGCAACCAATCAGAGGCTCATATTTTGATTACAGTGCAAAAAGGGTAGCTGAGATGTATGATAGACAATGAATCAGATGGTGACATGTCAGCTCTCTTAAACATTTTATGATTGCTCCGAGGATCCATTTTTTGAATATTTGATTTCCTGTCAACTTCGTGCAACTACGGCTAGGTTTTTCAAAGTTCATAGCATGCCAAATTAATGGCAGAACTGATGTTTCCAAATTATGAGCTGAGTACTCTGAATGACGGCTATAAGAAGTTGACAGTGCATTCATTCTCTTTCACCGCGCTTTCAAGTTTTCAGAGCCAAGTTGCTAATTTTTAGAAGAGTGATATTTTGAGCAGTTGCAGTGTATCCAGAAGTGATCAGAGAAGTTCTAAATTGCAGAAGATTGTGCTCAGAACAGTTAGCTGATATTGGAGATTAGATTTGTTTCAATATCTGTAAGAGAAAAGAGATTCAGCATGTTGCAGATATGAGCAGAGCTGTGAGCGTCGCTTCAACAAGTGGAGGCAGTGGAGAGGAACAAAAAGGAAAACCGAGTTACTCTAATGAGTTTCTCCATCTTCTGCCAGGTTCAACACAGAATAAGAAGGCTGATGCTAGTGTCCTCCTGGACGAGTACAAAAATATTGGAGATGTTGTGACCCCGGGCAAAACAAGTTACTCTCTTTTCACATACTTTTATAAAAACTCTGATAAGCCCATCCCAATTTCAAACCCTTGGACATGTGTTCTGGCTAGGTTACTAGTTCCTGATGTTTTCTTAGATGTAGACCTATTTCTTGACCTAGAAAATCACTATGATGCCCTCACAAAGACCATCAAAAGGGATGATGGCACTACCCTGTTAATTTTGAACAGAAACTCATTCATGCAAGCCTTTGGCTTATTCAGTACCATGTCTATGAAAATTGACATGACAAGACAGGAAAAGAGATACAGTTCTAAGCCTGGTATTTCAAAAGGCTTGTTGCAAAAGCATATGTTGAAAGAACTAAAAAATTACTTAGGTCCTATGGTTGAGCCCTATCCATATTATTACAAGGACCTGCACTTCTACATCAAGTACAATGCTTATGCCCTATGTAGAGTGCTAGGGATTGACGGAGATGCAGAGAGAATCAGTTCTGGCATCTTGATGATGGTATTGGATCTGCAAGAGGTGCATTCAAGCACCAGTTATGATTACATTCAGTATATAATAGATGAAATGCACAAGGGTTTTGTTGCAACGCAGAAGAAATTAAAGAACCCTAAGGAGAAGGAGCCTAAATTCTTGCATTATTCAGTTCTAATGCACCTTCTCTTATATTTCAATTTTGTAATCATGGATACACATAATTTGTCCCCTCAGAGATTCTATCAAGCACAACCAAATCCTATCTAGTTCTGGGTTAGGGTTTGGAATTATACTTCTAGGGATTGTGATTACTGTGCCTTCCAAAATTGGATTGTGTATCCAGTTGTGCAAAGTATGGGGACAAGAAGGACTAGAGTCCCATTGAAAATCATACAACTGCTCAGGCCCTGTGAGTATAAAGATAATTGGTCTGGAAACCACAACTGGGGTGACTTCTTCTTGGAGGAGAATTTCACCATAATCAAAGTATATGGGTGTATTCATCCACCTCATAAATTACCTTATCATGTGCCTATGAGAGTTGTTGTTATGGAATTCATTTGGCAGCTAATGCTAACAGACAATGAGCACTTTGCACCACATAAAATGGGGACTATAACCCCTAGGCAATTTAAGATTGCAAATTTTACAATTGGTAAGAATGCCATAGATGAAGTAGGTCAATGGTTGGAAAAGTACAGAATGGGGGCAACCCCTTATAGGTACATTGACCCAGAAGGCTTCATGGCAGGGGTTAGGAGGTTATATACTCCTACTATCCCTAATACCAATGTGCATTGTGAATGCATAGAGGAAGATTCAACAAGAAACCTCTTGGATGACGATGACATTCATATGAGAAGATTAAGAATTCAGGAGCTGCTGAAACTGCAGACACAAATAAGAAGAAATGGATTATCCTTTGGGGGTTTTTACCCTGATCTCTCCTATTTTGATAGGATTAAGGCCATGATTGACAACTACTATGTGCTAGTAGAACAATTGGATACAGTCCTAGATAAGAAAGGTGCTCAGTCACCTGAACACTCTGAATCAGAAGAGGAGAGTGATGATGAGAGTAATTATGCACATCCTTCTGTGCTTCCTCCACCACAACAAGCCTTAGAGAAAGGAATGGCTGAGATCCCACAGTTGTAGGGAGCAGAACAATATGTTATAGATCTCACAGTTGCTACTCAGCCAGATGATGTAGAGGAACCAGCTGCAAAGAGGCAGAAATCAGAATTAGGTCAGCCTTCAATAGAAGGGCAGAGTAAGAAAAAGGATAAGGCTAAAGCCTTAGTGCTAAGAAAAAGGATAAGGCTAAAGCCTTAGTACCAGGCACCAGGTTATATGATCATAACCTGAGAAAAGCAATCAGGGAAGGCAAGAAGCAAAGGCCTGACTTGGAAGATGAGGTAGAGATACCACTCAGAGCCTGTGTAGATGAAAGATTGCTTAACCAGCAAAAGTTCTTAGATGATGACAATTTTGTAAAGACAGAGGAGTTTAAAGACTTCCTCAGGTGGCACAAAATAGAGCAAATAAAGTCGCAATTAATTGTGGACAGAAAAGAAACCATTACCAATGAAGCTCTGGTGGCCCTACAAAATTATGATCCTGAAACTGAGGACATCTCTCCTGAAGATGCCAGGAAAATGGTGCTAGGAAGTGGTATATTATTGGCTGAAGGCTGGGACTTGGCCTCTGCATTCATTATAGATCAAATCAGGAAGTAGCCTGACCTTAAAATGGTTAGCAAAGTCCAGGTGGGGGAAATGATCAAAGGATTTGGGTATAACCCAAAGTCTCAGGCCTTTGCCATGTGGAGTTTGAGCCCTAAGGACTAGAAGCCCCAATTAGTGAACATAAAAGAGAATATGGTGGGGAATCAGATGGTGTGGTCAGTCCAAAACATAGGGGACCTAGAGATTTCCCAAATTATGACACACTGGGCTCAACTCAATGAGGACAAGACAAAGCAATTGTCTGAAAGGTATACCGCTCTGTTAGAAGAAACAAGTGCACTGTCTAAAGATAAAGACATGTGCCATATACAACTATACCAGAGGGATCACATCATAAAGACATTGACAGATGAGTTGGAGGCAAAGCCTAAGATAGTCTATGTGCCTACACAACCACCACCTATGCAGATTGAAGACAAGCCTAAGTCAGAAGAGGCTGTAGAACAAAAAGTGGATGAAGAAAAAGGAAATGCAGTAGCCTTGAAGGCGTTAAAAGGCATATTAAAAAATAGGATTGAGATCCTCAAAGACAAAGCTGATGTTGTAATTAATACATATAATAAGCTGTCGATATTGCATGCTGAGGTATTAAGGTACCTCATAATTCTAAACCCTTACTTCACGAAGTGGTCTGCCAGGGCAACTTTATTTGAGAAATTGTCATCTTTGCAGACCATAAGGGCAGATTTTCCTCCAATAGTCATAGAGGTGGAAGATGAGATCAAAAGGGTAAACATTTCTCTCTCATTCTTCAAGGGAAAATTGAACCAAATAGAGGCTAAATTGAGTCTCTTTTCAGCTGATTTCAATAGGTTTATTCCTACCTTAAAAGGAGATGATGATCAGGTAAAAGTTATAGATACTTGGAGAAGTGAGTTTGACACCAAGATGCCTAGTGAAGAGGATTCTCTTTTGGGAACTGGGGTTGATATAGAGGGATTTAATTTAATATTAGATGAGGCCTTCAAGGCTGAGACAGATATCAACAAGTTCCTACTTGATGTCAAGAACATCACTGATGTGAGATGGGATGGGAAAAAGGTGCAGATACAAAGTACTCAGGACTTCAATTGGCCAACAGACGATGAAGTAAAGGCATGGGAGGTCATGACAACACCGAAGAAAAAGAAGCCTGTGGTAGAGGAAGAAATTTTGAATGATGAGTGAGGTAAGCACTTGGTGCTGCACTATTCATAGACAAGATGGATAGTTATTTCAAAAGGAGATGTAGGTGAGCAGGGGAGAACAACTATCCAGACTCAGCATAACTACACCAGCTACCATCTACAAATTAGATTGCAGTCGCTAGATCAGGAGAAGAATAAGAGATATCTGATTTTCCCTTTTTGACTCTGTCTTTTCACCGCTTCTTCTCTCTCTCTTTTGTCTCTCTTGTATCTTTAGGGTTAGGGTTTTGAGACCATCCGAAGCTTGTTGCATCCTTAGGGATTCCAAGATGGTCTAAAATCTATATATAGCATGAGAGTTGTAATAGTTAAAGGTCTTTGATGTTGGAACATTTTTGAAGAAGAGATAATATACTATAGAATTCAGATCTTCTGGTTTCTTTCTATCTTTTGAAGCTGTGTAATCTCTCATGTATGAAAAAGCTGGATCTTATAAATAATATACGGTGCAATTTTACTCTTCTCTCTTGCTGTCTCTTTTTCTTTGTATGTGCTCTTCTATGTTAAGTTTATAAGGTATTCTGAACATACTGGTTATAAGGTAACCATTTAATTATTTGCAAGTTTCTTTCAAGGAAATAATTAAATGTTGTAAGTAATTCCAGGGAGCATACTTCTTTGTTTAAAGATTTGATACAATAGATTTGAGGTGACAGGATAACTTGTAAGGCAATTTATCTGAGTTGCATGTGAACTGTAAGGCAGTTTACTGTATTTTATTTATATGATATCTTAGCTTATATTTGACTCTATAGCCCAAAGGATAGGCACTGGTTCAGAAAATAGTCTGATAATCTATCTGTGTCTAAGTTGTTCCAATATATCAAAACCAAATCAATTAAAATACTCTGTTACTAAGAACAAACAAACTGAACTTGTTAAAGGACCTCTGTCAGTAGGACACTGTCCATATTATTGATTCCTTGAAGAGTGAATCCATTAGGTTATCCCTCCTATAAAGAAAAGGAAGAAGGATGAGAATCCTTGTATCACTGATTGTTGTTATGC
>MU223813.1:2869440-2897687 GCA_018584345.1 Thuja plicata | reverse complement strand
GTTACATACTAAAAGAACTTATGATATGATTGCATATACATAAAGAAAGATGAACAGTTAGATAAGATAATTTACAAACTAATGATTAAGGGTTAATGGGCTAACCAAGAAAAGTTTTAGAGGTACTTATTCACCCCTCCCCTCTTAGTACATCATCTCAATATAATTCCAATAGAGGTAAACCTATTCATTATGTACCTTGCATCTCAAAGAGCATTTACAAGAGTAAAGAGAAATTTCATATTGAGATTGATTGTGAGAATTATTTGATCTAATCAATTACAGAAATTTGAACTTTGAAATCAAAATCCCTAATTGATATATTAAGTAGAGTGGTAATCATTTGAGAAAAAAATTAGAGTTTTGGAGATACTAAGCAGAAATCTATTAGTTTACTATGGCATCAAGGGTTGCTACACCTATGTTGATCGAGATATCTAATAAGGAAGAACTTGAACATAAGCTACATCCATTAAGGGCAGCAAAAGTTGACAAAACCAGTGCCCTATCCATAATTCCACCTTAAGCTCTATTTATTGAAGAGGTAAGAAATTTTATTCACTTCAATATTGTTGAATTAGGTAATGAACAAAGACATAAGGAGTATTTAAATATTTGGAGTGATTATGAACTTAAAGATGAGTTCAAACACCTTCAAACGAAGGGTTTGACATATATTCTAGACTTGCCTGATATTTTCAAGGAAGAAAGGATTATATATGTCTTGAGTCATTTTCATGACCAATCCATATGGCTGGAGGAACCAATAAAGATCATGAAGGAGTTGATACATTTGATAACTAGATTATCAACAATGAGGAACCTTATATCCTAAGGTAAATATCCACAAAGATGGTTGCACAACTCACAAAGTCTAAACAAGATCACAGAGAAATGACTATTGATGATATTGAAGATAAAGAAGTTTTCTTTGCAACAATGGTAGTCAGGTATAAATTTTATCAACCTAGTCGGTTGAATAGCATTCCCTATGGATATATTCATGTAGCTTAATGGATTGCGAAGGAAGGAACAAAATATGACCTAGCTGAGATGGAGAGGGGAAGGCTTATGGAAAACTTAAAGAGGATTCAAATAGACAAGAAGCAATCACTAAAGTTTGGAACACTTTTGAGTATGTATGTTTTTCTATGTGCAAAACAATTTTCTTGGAAAAGGAACAGTAACTTGGAAAAAAAAAAGACCAGCCTTATATCAGATAAATGAATAAATAATTGAATTAGGTGATAACCTAAATAATGTAATGTGGGGATATTTAAAATACTTTCAAGATAGAATGAATAAGAGGTATATGATACCTCCACACATTGTGGAGAAGTAGAGAGACACAATTTGTTTTCTAGTTCATACAGACACTTGTAAGATACAAGCAGTAGATCCCAGAATTTCATGGATACCTAAAATGGGATATGAGATTGATGAATACTTTTTAATCCTCAACATTGAATATTTATTAAATCTCACAGTTAATAAATAAGAAAAGAGGTATGATACTTTTGAGGAGGCATATGAAAGAATTACTCTACAACTCAAAAAGACACGAATGGAAAAGAAAGAAAAGAAAATCATAATTCAATTGGAAAATAAGTATGCTATAGGTGAAGGTAGAAGTTCCAAAAGTGATAAATAGAAGAGAATTCCTAATGCTTATGCTAGAAGGAAAAGGTAGTTAGGAGGAATTTAGAGTAAGACTCCTTAACTATGATCGATAAAAGAGTCTGGTATGGAGAAGAATGATGAAAGTAAAACTTATGACCCTATGCCACCTGAGGAATCAAAACCTATTAAGACTAGGAATTATGTAAAGATAAAGACTAGAAGATAGTAAAAAGCCTCTTCTAGCAAGAAAAAATAAGGAAACTAAAGATGATAGTGAAATAAATGATTCTAAGAAGGAAATCAATGACATGGGGAAGTCTGGAAAGACAACATTCATCATTCCTAAGAGTGTAACAAAAATTGATGATGTAATTAAAGAATGAGGTGTGATAGGAAATATCAATAACTTTAAATTCTCAAAGTTATTTGATGAGGACAAGAAAAATATTGAAAATGTTATTGTATTTCACTTTAATTAATTCATAGGAACACCAAATAAAATACAGAGTCATATTGCTGATGAACTTTATGAAGCAGTCAAATTCAGATGGGAGTCAAGACTTAAAACTGAAAAGGAGGTAAAAAAAAGGACACTTATCTACATAGTGACACATTTGATAGTAAAGGAAATAGATGAATCACTTGAGAAATACAAGGACAGATTCAGTATTGGACACACAACTACAAAGATTCTATTTGTAAAGGAGCAAGAAGTGGAAGATGAGGCAGTGGTGATATGGAAAAGGATATTAAACATTAAACCACCATAGGTAATATAAAAAATAGGTACATCTCAAGTATATGGTACTTTCACTTTGAATGAGTTAATAGGAGATGTATTAGGAAGTATTCCAAGTATGGTAACACATATATACCTAACCAAGGATACAACTAATGATGTTATAATTGAGGATAAAACTGATAAACCTAACTCTCCTATGGTTGGAAATGAAGATGAAGATATTCCAATTTAGTCTTGACTTGATGAAAATCCCATTGAGATTGATAATGAAATAATTTATGTTCAAGCAAACAAGGTTTATGAGTTAGAAAAGAGTAAGGACACAGAACATGTCACTGCCACCACTGATCAACCACAAGATACATCACAAGGTGAACAACAAAAAGATCAAGAGAAAGAGAAAGAAAAAAATAACACTGATATAGGTGAGAAGAGTACTAAAAATTGGAGTGAGACACAAAAGGATAACATCCCTAGTGATTATCAACCTAACACAAAGAACACCAATGAGAAGAAAAAAATGAATAAAATGGAAGAAGAGGAAGAAGATGAAAATGAAGAACAAGAAGATGACCCAGAGTTTAAAATCTGAAAGAAAGATGAGGCATGAGAGGAAGAAGGTTTGGGTGAATAAAGAATAAATTAAATAAGATTCCAACACATTGACATGTAACCCTACATCCTCCGGCTCAAGAGATTCATCCTCAAACTAAGAAAATAAATTTGGCTTAGGGACTTAATTTCATTGTTATATCTCATCTATCCCTTATAATGATGAGTGATAATAACTATTTTCATAATGAGATTCATTGAGGTTAGTTTTGGTGAATTTCATAAAGATGGGTTGTTATGTATCACTGATTTTATCATTTGCAAAATTTATGTGTTAATGCCATTTTTTTCATTAATTGATGGAAGTTATAATCGATGAAGTGAGATTAGTGAACTGCATTTAATGGTTTAGCTAGCCATTGGTTAACTTTTTGGGAAAATAAATTAGAGGTAGACCTATTCATTATGTACCTTGCATTTCAAAGAGCATTTACAAGAATAAAGAGTGATTTCATATTAAGATTGATTGTGAGAATTATTTGAGCTAATCAATTACAAAAATTAAAACTTTGAATTCAAAATCCCTATGATATCTTAAGTAGAGTGGTAATCATTTGAGAAAGAATTTGGATTTTTGGAGTTACTAAGAAGAAATCTATTGGTTTATAACTATGGCATCAAGGGTTTCTACACCTATGTTGATCGAGATATCTAAGGAGGCAGAAATTGAACATAAGTTACATCCATTGAAGGCACCACAAGTTGATGAAATTGGTGCCTTATCCATAATTCCACCTTGAGTTATATTGATTGAAGATGTAAGAAATTTCTTTCACTGTAATATTGTTTAATTAGGCAATTATAATATACAAAAGGAGTATTTAACTATGTGGAGTGATGGTGAACTTAAAGATGAGTTGAAACACCTTAAAATGAAGGGATTGACACATATTCTGGACTTACCTAAGATTTTCAAGGAATAATGGATTATATATGTATTGAGTTATTTTCATGACCAATTTATATGGCTGGAGGAACCAATCAAGATCACAAAGGAGTTGATACATTTGATAACTAGATTCTCAGTGATGAGGAACCTTGTATCGTGAGGAAAATATACACAAAGATGGTTGTACAACTCACAAGGTATAAAAAAGATCACAAAGCAATGAAAATTCATGATATTGAAGATCAAGAAGTTTTATTTATAACAATGGTTGTTAGGTATAAAGTTTATCAATCTAGTCGGTTGAATAGTGTGCACTATGGAGGTATTCATGCAGCTTACTGGATAGTGAAGGAAGGAATGAGATATGAAGTAGCTGAGATGATGAGGTTGCAACTTATGGTAAACTTAAAGAGGATTCAAATAGACAAGAAGCAATCACTGAAGGTTGGAACACTTTTGGTATGTATGTTTTTATATGTACAAAATTATTTTCCTTGAAAAGGAATGGTAGCTTGGAAAAAAATAGACCAACCTTATATCAGATAAATGAATACATAAGTGAATTAGGTGTTAACCTTAACAAAATAATATGGGGATATTTCAAATACTTTCAAGATAGAATGCATAAGAGGTATATGATGCCTCCACACATTGTGGAGAAGTACAGAGACAATTTTTTTCTAGTTGATACTAACACTTGTAAGATACAAGTGGTAGATCCCAAAATTTCATGGATACATGAAATGGGATATGAGATTGATGAATACTTGATAACCCTGAACATTGAAGATTTATTAAAGCTATTTGTTAATAAATAAGCAAAGAGGTATGGTAATTTTGAGGAGGCATATGAAAGAATTACTCTACAACTCAAAAATCCAAGAATGGAAAAGAAAGAACTGAAAATCATAAGTCAATTGGAAAAGAAGTATGCTACAAGTGAAGGTAGTAGTTCCAAAAGTGAGAAATAGAAAAGAATTCCTGATGCTTATGCCAAAAGAAAAAATTAGTTAGTAGGGAT
Organism: Thuja plicata; assembly: GCA_018584345.1. Lineage (NCBI taxonomy): Eukaryota > Viridiplantae > Streptophyta > Pinopsida > Cupressales > Cupressaceae > Thuja > Thuja plicata. The sequence goes on along the minus strand of MU223813.1, from coordinate 2,892,803 downwards.
TCAGAGTAAGACTCTTGAAATACCATTTGTAGAAGAGTCCGGTATGGAGAAGAATGATGAAGGTAAAAATTATGACCCTATACCACCTGAGGCATCAAAACCTATTAAGACTATGAATTATGTAAAGATAAAGACTACAGGATGGTAAAAATCCTCTCCTAGCAAGAAATGAAAGAAATTAAAGAAGATAGTGAAAGACATGATTTTGAGAAGGAAATAAATGATATGGGGAAGTATGGAAAGACAACATTCATCATTCCTAAAAGTGTAACTAAAATTGTTGAGGTAATTAAAGAATGAGGTGTGATAGGAAATATCCATAACTTTCAATTCTCAAAGTTATCTTATGAGGACAAGAAAACTATTGAAGATGTTATTGTATTTCACTTTCATAAATTCATTAGAACACCAAATAAAATACAAAGTCATATTGCTTTTGAAATTTATAAAGTAGTCAAATTTTGAAGGGAGTCAGCACTTAAAACTTAAAATGAGGTAAGAGAAAGGAAACTTATCTACATAGTGACACATTTGAGAGTAAAGGAAATAGATGAATCACTTGAGAAATATAGGGATAGATTAAGTATTGGACACAAAAATGCAAGTATTCTATCTGGAAAGGATTAAGAAGTGGAAGATGAGACAATGGTGATATGGAAAAGGATATTCAACACTAAACCACCATAGGTAATAGAAACAATAGGTACATCTCAAGTAGATGCCACTTTCACTTTGAATGAGTTAATAGGAGATGTGTTAGGAAGTATTACAAGTATGGTAACACATGTATACATAACCAAGGATTCAAATGATGATGTTATAATTGAGGATATTACTAATAATCCTAACTCTCCTATGGTTGGAAATGAAGCTAAAAATGTTCCACTTTAGTCTTCACTTGATACAAATCTTATTGAGATTAATAATGAAATAATTGATGTTGAATCAAACAAGGGCGATGAGTCAGAAAAGAGTAAGGATATAGAATAAGTCAGTGACACCACTGATCAACCACAAGATACAGAACAAGGTGAACAATAGAAAGCTCAAGAGAAAGAGAAATAAATAAATAAAAATGATATATGTGAGAAGAGTACTAAAAATTGGAGTGAGACACAAAATGATAATGTCCCTAGTGATTCTCAACCTAATTCAGAGAACACCAATAAGAAGAAAAAAAGGAATAAAATGGAAGAAGAGGAAGAAGATGAAGATGAAGAATAAGAAGATGATCCAGAGTTTGAGATCAAGAGAGTTGTTCAAGACACAGAGACATTGAGGCACCAAGAAGTGCATGTTAGTTACCAAACCAAGAGTTAGGTGCCAAGCAGAACAAATGTTAGAAACAAGGATAAGAATGCATTTAATGATGAGCCACAATGATCTGGAAAATTCCAAGGATGAAGAAGAAGTAAATTACAAGATATAAGCACAATACAATTGAAGGAAGTGATCTATGGTATAGATTAAATAGAAATAGTGATCATTTTACTTCTAAGAAAAGTGCAAGTTTCGAGGTGATACTGAAGCAGTTCACCGAGTTTCAAGTTCACTTAATCAGTTCAAAAATTTGATCTAACAATTGAATTTGATTGAAGGAAAATCTAATCAAGGAGAATAAGAGGTAAACATAGAGTCTATTTAAAGTATGAATTCGAGTAACACAAGAGCCGGCAAGTTGAAATGTTGAAGTGCTACCGAGTGATGCAATAAAGAGAAAAGAGGTGTAAATATGAGTCTAAAGAAAAGATTGATGAAGTGTTGATGTCAGTAGTTAGAGAGCGCATAAGGGATCTAATCAAGCAAGAGGTAGTTGTATTTTAACAAATCATTTTATACACTATTTCTTATTATGCAGATCTTTTTCTGAAGAGATGAGAGGAATTTTAGATGTCCATGATAGGGAAGATAAAATTCTTTCTTGGACTATAGATTTAACAAGTCAAGGATGAGGTCTGCATCACACAATCAAAGTAAATCAAGGAGTTCCTAAATACTCTTGGGATGGAAGACTCAAGACCAGTTGGACCACTGATGGTCACTGGTTGCAAGTTATCAAAGGAAGATGAGCTAAAGGAAGTGAGCGAGATACTCTACCAATCAATGATTGGTAAGTTACAATATGTTGTACATAGTAGAATTGATATAGCTCATGCAATTGGTATTTTTTCAATATTCTCTGCTAATCCAAATAATTCAAACATGTCTGTAGTTAAAATAATATTTAGATATCTGAAAGGAACCAAAGAATTTGGTCTACTATACAAGAAAGGAGAAAATTTTGAGTTGAAGGTCTACACTAATGATAATTGGGTTGGAAACATTGATGATAGACAAAGTACAAGTGGAGGAGTATTATTTTTAGGAGAAATATTAGTGACTTGGTTGAGTAAGAAACAAAGTTGTATGTCACAGTCTGCTTTTGAGACTAAATATGTTGCTAAAACTATGATTTGTGTAAATATTGTATGGATCAAATAAATACTTGAAGGTATGAAAGAGGAGATTACTGATCCAGTTACTAGTTTCTATGATAATACTAGTGCTACAAACATATCAAAGAATCCAGTGATGCATTCTAAGATCAAGCATATTTATATCAAGTATTGTTACTTGAGAGAGAAAGTTCAAGACAAGGATCTGATAGTTGAGTATGTGAACTCAAAGGAGAAATTAGTAGATATATTCACCAAGCCACTACCAAAGGATGATTTTGAGTATCTTAGAGGTAAATTAGGGGTCCTACCCCTATCCAACATTCAATAGAGAAAGATGCATGCTGCATCAATTCTAGGAATCAATAGAATATCTATTTTGTGAGTTGATGCTAGTGTTCGCACTTTAGGTGATGCCTGAAGTTGTGTAAAGTAATTGTGTATGTAATGAGTTATCAGTACACGCAAGGTACGATCCAATGCCTATGAACCTTTGGCATTTTTGTCAAAGAGTGTTAATGAATAGTTTATGATTACAAATGTTGAGGGAGAATAAATGATTGAAAGAATGAGTGAAAGATGTTAAGAGAGAATGAGAACTAAACACAGAGGGAGAAAAAGATCAAACAACTCAGAGGGAGAAAAGATAGATCAAAGATATTAGAGTATACCATCATTAATTGACAGTGTTGCCATCAATGCCAAAGAGGGAGATTGTTACTCAACTTATGGATATGATGATGAAGATAGAGATCAGTGGTATACAAGATTGTAGAAGGATTAGATCACTTGTTATTTTTTCATTAATGTCAAGTAATTGAATTTTGGTTCATATCAAATTTATTATCTTTTGGAGTTGATTTAATTGGGCAAGTTAATAAAGACCGGACAATGATAAGTCCATATTGAGATAATTGGTTTTTACTTTATCAAGTCGATAAAGTAGATTGGGCAAGTCAGTAAGACTAAACAACTAAGTTACTGAGCATAAAGATGTATGTCGGTAAAGGGTTATGTAAATCGGTTAAGGAACCAAGATATTGAGGCACCCAACAATGCATGTTAGTTACCAAACCGAGAGTTATCTACCAAGAAGAAAAAATGTTAGAAAGAAGGATAAGAACACATTTCATGGCCAACCACAACAATTTGGAAGATTCCAAGGATGAAGAAGAATTTAGTTACAAGATCTACACATGATAAAATTCAGGGAAGAGATCTATGGTATAGATTAAGAAGCAAAATTGATGGTTTTTCTTCAAAGAAAATTGCAAGTTCCGAGGTGATAATGAAGCGGTTCACTGAGATTGAAGTTCACTTAATCAGTTCAAAAAGTTGATCTGATGGCTGAGCGTGATTGAAGGAAAACCTAATCAAGAAGATTAAGAGGCAAAAATAGAGTCTATTTAAAGGACAAATTTGAATAACACAAGAGCTGGCAAGTTGATGTGTTGAAGTGCTACCGAGTGATGTAGTGAAGAGAAAAGAGGTGTAAATATGATTCTAAGGAAGAGATTGATGAAGTGTTAATTCTAGTGGTCAAAGAGTGCATAAATAATCAAGTAAGAGGAATTTTTAGTTTAACAAATCATTTTATACACTATTGCTTATTTACATTTGTAACAAAGAAATATCTTAAACGAGTGGACTTAACAGTCTTATTGTAAAATAATTGAGAAAGGTGACATCCTAATAGAGTGTTCAAATCCCTCACACCACACCACTTCTAATAGGGTGAAGATATTAAGGGGTCTAAGGTAAATGATGCAGGATCATCTTATGTTATTATCAATCCTGTATCAACCAGAAACATGTTTGTTTTGGTTTGATAGCTTATTCGAGACTGCTCAGTAGAGTACTCAGTAACTTCTTTGCTTGGTCAGTTGAAGGTTTGTTGTTTCACCACTTAGGCTTGGTTACTTGTTTAGGATAGCTTAACTAGTGGGGTCTTGGTGGTTGTTCTTAACTAATTGATGGTTTCACCGACTAGTCTCTTTGTTGAGTAGTCTTTCTCACCAAGTTGGTTTTAGGACGTTAGAGCTTCTGGCCGACGCATGCATTCAATTTATGTAGTATAATTAATGTTGGGGTCTCTCATTGGGATGCATGTGGACTTAAATCTAGGTCTTTGTTGTTTCTTATGTTGGATATTTAGGATCTTTGGTGCTGACCTCTTTTGTGGCCTCATATATATTTAGTTTCTATTCTTAAATTTAGGGAAATAGTTTTGAGAGGAATTCTGACCGAAGATTTCAATTACAGTTTTGTGACCTTGCATGTATGAAGATTATTCTATAAAGATCTGAATGTATATGGCCAAAATTAGGAAGGCCTTGGATAGCTTGGCACATATGATGTTTGATGAAATAATAAGAATATTATGCTTTCTTTCTCTCAATTTTTGTGTTGTTTCTTCTAAGTTGTTCTACAAGTTGGTTTGGATAGATAGGAGTGTCTTTTCCCCTATTTGTCCATTTCCCTCCATGTGTCAGGTGGTATCCGAGAAAATGTTAGATCTAAGGTTCCTTCTTGTGAATCTTACTGATATTTGTTGTAGGGTAGAATATTGCTATCTGACATAAAATTACAGAGGGTTTCAAGATGGTTTGAGCGAGAGGAAATGCAGATACAGGTTTACCTGATATGCTAAGATAGATTGTTGTAAGATTAGAAGCTTTTGAGATAGCCCAGCGTAGAGGAAGAAATCTTGAGGTTGTTAGTGATGATGAATTTGAAGAAGTGCAAGGAGAAATCAAACCTACACATGTGATGGATCAGGAAGAAGAGAGATTCCTATGAGCATTGAAAAGTTTGAAGTCCATGCCTCAGTTTAATCCTCCTGAGTATAGCGAAAATTTGGATTCTGATGAGTTGATAGACTGGATAACCGAGATGGAAAAATACTCTGAGTATAAGAATGTATCAAAGGAAAAAAATGTAAATATTGTAAATAAAAATTTGAAAGGTCATGCATCCTTGTGGTGTGAGAATCTTCAATTGGATTAGAAGAAGAAGAAGGGTAAAGACAAGATCAAGGCATGGGATAAGATGACAAAAAAATTGAAAGGCAAGTTTCTACCTTGTGATCACAAGATTAACCTAGTTAGGAGAATGAAAAGTTTGAAGTAGAAAGATAGCTTGGTAAAAGATTACACTGAGGAATTTTAGAGATTAGACAGCAGATCTAGACATGCTGAAAATGAATTGGAAATAATAGCAAGATATCTGAATGGATTAAGACATTCTATACAATATGAGATCAGCGTGGTAAAGATGGAGAGTATTGAAGAGGCATATCAGTTTTCCCTGAAAGCTGAGGACAAATTGAATAAAATATATGAAAAAAGGAAAAGGGGAAGAGCTGGTAAAATCCCTAGAGGAAGAGGTATATCTTATGGTGAAAATAGTAGATCTGATCAAGACAAAACAAATCAAGACACACATCAATAAAAATGAAAGACTGAGTGGAAAGGTGGAATTTCATTACGAGGAAGAGGAAACTACTCCTGAGGTGGATATTAGAAGAGGGTTCAAATCCCTCAAACCACACCACTCCTAACAAGGTGAAGATCTTAATGGGTTTGATTTAAATGATGCAGGAGCATCTTATGTTATTGGAAATCTTGTATCAACCAAAAACATGTTTGTTTTGGTTTGATAGCTTATTTGAGATTGCTCAGTAGAGTGCTCGGTAACTTATTTACTTGGTCAATTGAAGGTTTTTTGTTTCACCTCTTGGGCTCAGTTACTTGTTTAGGTTGGCTTCACTGATGGGTTCTTGGTGGTTGTTCTTAACTACTTGATGGTTTCACCGACTGGTCTCAATGTTGAGTAGTCTTTCTCACCGAGTTGGTTTTTGGACGTTGGAGCTTCTGGCCGATCCATGCATTCAATTTATGTAGTATAATTAATGTTGGGGTCTCTCATTGGGATGCATATGGACTTAAATCTGTGCCTTTTTTGTTTCTTATGTTAGATATTTAGGATCTTTGGTGCCAACCTCTTTTGTGACCTCGTATATATTTAGTTTTTATTCTTAAATTTAGGGAAGTAGTTTTGAGAGGAATTCTGACAAAAGATTTGGATTATAGTTTTGTGACCTCACATGTATGAAGATTATTCTATAAAGATATGAATGTATATGACCAAAATTGTGAAGGCCTTGTACAGCTTGGCATGTATGATGTTTGATGAAATAATAAGAATATTCTTCTTTCTTTCTCTCACTTTCTGTGTTGTTGCTTCTAAGTTGTTATGCAAGTTGGTTTGGATAGCTGGGAGTGCCTTTTCCCCTATTTGTCCATTTCCCTCCGTGTGTCAGGTGGTATCAAAGAAAATGTTAGATCTGAGGTTCCTTCTTGTGAATCCTAGTGATATTTGTTGTAGGGTAGAATATTTCTATCTGACCTACAATTATAGAGGGTTTCAAGTTGGTTTGAGCAAGAGTAAATGAAGATACAGGTTTACCTAATATGCTAAGATAGATTGTTGCAAGATTGGAAGATTTTGAGATAGCCCAGCATAGAGGAAGAAATCTTGAGGATTTTAGTGATGATGAATTTGAAGAAGTGCAAGGAGAAATCAAACCTAAACCTGTGATGGATCAGGAAGAAGAGAGATTCCTGTGAGCATTGAAAAGTTTGAAGTTCATACCTTAGTTTAATCCTCCTGAGTATAGTGGAAATTTGGATTTTGATGAGTTGATAGACTAGATAACTGAGATGGAAAAATACTCTGAGTATAAGAATGTATCAAAGGAGAAAAATTTAAATATTGTAAATAAAAATTTGAAAGGTCATGCATCCTTGTGGTGTGAGAATCTTCAATTGGATCAAAAGAAGAAGAAGGGTAAAGACAAGATCAAGGCATGGGATAAGATGATAAAAAAATTGAAAGGCAAGTTTCTACCTTGTGATTACCAGATTAACCTAGTTAGGAGAATGAAAAGTTTGAAGTAGAAAGATAGCTCGATAAAAGATTACACTAATGAATTTTAGAGATTAGACATTAGATATGGGCATGCTGAAGGTGAAGTGGAAAGAATAGCAAGATATCTGAATGGATTACGATGTTCTATACAATATGAGATCAGCTTGGTAAAGATGGAGAGTATTGAAGAGGTATATCATTTTTCCCTAAAATTTGAGGAGAAATTGAATAAAAGATATGAAAAAAGGAAAAGAGGAAGAGGTGGTAAAAGCCCTAGAGGAAGAGGTAGATCTTATGGTGAAAATAGTAGATCTGATCAGGACAAAACAAATCAAGACACACATCAAGAAAAATGAAAGATTGAGTGGAAAGGTGGAATTTCATTGCGAGGAAGAGGAAACTACTCCTAAGGTGGATATTAGAAGTGGGTTCCAAGGAACTTGTTACAATTACGGTGAAGAAGGACATAGATCTTTTGAGTGTACACATGAAAGAAAGAAAGTTTGTAGTAGTAGAAATGCTTTGGTGCAAGAAGACTCACCAAATGAGCCTAAAAAGGAAGGAAACCTAATGGTCAAAATAATATTATGGATTCAAAAACAAGATCCTGTAAGGAAAGATTTGTTAAATACTAGATGCAAAGTTGCAGAAAAAATTTGGAAGGTAATTGTTGATAGTGGAAGCTCAGAGAATCTGGCATTAGAAGAGATGGTCACAAAGTTAAATTTGGAAAGAATGAAGCATCTAAAGCTCTATCATATTTCATGGATCAAGGATGAACACACACTGATGGTAAGTGAACAATGTTTTCTGAATCTAAAGATTGGAAAGTATTTATATAAGGTGTTGTGTGATATTATGCCAATGGATTGCTGTCATATTTTATTGGGAAAACCTTGGCAATATTATAGATATGCTATACATGATGGAAGAGTGAACAAATATACTATTTGGTATGATGGTAAGAAATAAATCTTGTTACCTTTTCTTGAAGAATCTTTTGGAGAGATATGTACATCTGTGAAAGTTTGTTTGATGGAAGGTAGACAATTTATTAAGGATTTGAAAAGGAATGATATCTATAATGATTTGATTCCAAACAAACTGAGTAAGAATAGAGAAGATAAAGTTCCTAAATAAGTTGATAAATTTCTCACTGAGTATAATGAGATCATTTTAGATAATGTACTTGATGGTTTTCTTCCAATGAGAGATATTAATCATTGTATGGATCAAATTCTTGGAGCTACTTTTCCAAACAAGGCACCACACCGGTTGACACCGACCAAGAATGAGGAACTCAACTGAAAAGTTCATGAGTTGTTGAACAAGGGTTTGATTAGAGAAATTTTGAGTCCCTGTGTAGTACCAACAATATTGGAACCTAAGAGGAATGGGTAATGGAGAATGTGCACTGATTCAAGAGAATTCAACAAGATAACAGTTAAGTATAGATTTAGATTTCCTATACTGAGGATAGATGATATAATGGATTGTTTGACTGGAGCAAAATATTTTACCAAAATTGATATGAAGAGTGGATATCATTAGATTAGAATCATAGAAGGTGATAAGTGGAAGATTAATTTCAAAACAAAATAAGGTTTGTATGAGTGGTTAGTTATTCCCTTTGGTTTAACTAACGCACTGAGTACATTTATGAGGTTGAAAAATGAAGTTTTGAAGAAATTATTGAATAAATATGTGATTGTATACTTGGATGATATTACGATATTTAGTAAGACTAGAGAAGAGCATTGGATTCATATAAGAAAAGTATTTTAGAGATTGAAAGAGGAAAAGTTGCTGATAAATTTGAAAAAATGTTCCTTCATGAAAGAAGAGCTTGTGTATTTAGGTTTTGTAATTTCAGTTGATGGTTTGAAGATAGGTCTTCAGAAATTTGAAGCTATACTTAGTTGGCCTACACCTGAGAAATTTAGTGAGGTAAGATCATTTCATGGATTGGGAAGTTTTTACATAAAGTTTATCATAAATTTTAGTTTGATTTGTAATGCTATGACTGAGATAATGAGGGGAGACAAAAGAGAATTCAAATGGACACATGGAGCTGATAGAACTTTTGAGACTTTGAAACAAAAGGTTACTAGATTACCTATGTTAGCCTTAGTTGATTTCAACAAGGTATTTCAAATTGAATATAATGTAAGTGGCAGTGCAATAGGAGTTGTGTTGACTCAAGAAGGTAAACTTGTTGCTTTCTTTAGTGAAAAGTTGAATGATGCTAAAAGGAAATATTATATCTATGATAAATAATTATATGCTATTGTTCAAGCTCTAAAGAAATTGAGACATTATTTGATGCTGAGTGATTTTGTTTTATATACTGATCATAAGGATTTATAGTATTTTGGTAATCAAAATAATTTTAATCAAAGACATATGAGATGTGTAGAGTATTTGCAAAATTTCACATTTGTGATAAAGCATAAGAGTGGAGTTTCTATCCGAGTTACTGATGCATTGAGTAGAAGAAGATCTTTGTTGACTGAAATGAGAATTGAAGTTCTTGGTTTTGATGATATGAAACATTTGTATCAGAATGACCCTGATTTTTTTTAGCAGTAGAGAATGTGTAGAGCACCTATTCCCAATCAATCAAAGTAGGTATGAAGACTATTTTATTTAAGAGGATGTGTTATTTAAAGGTATTTAGTTATGTATACCAAGAGGATCAATGAGAACCGATTTGATAAAGGAAAAAAATAGTAGTGGTTTGGCTGGACATTTTGGAATTGATAAGACATTGAGTTTACATAAGGAAAAGTATTATTGGCCTCAGTTGTATAAACATGTTCAGAAATTTGTGAAAATTTGTGGAGTTTGTGAAGTTGTAAAAGGATTAATTCAGAATACTATAGTGTATACACTGATTTCTATTCCTAAGAAACCTTGGAGCGATATCAGCATGTGTTTTTGTTCTTTGATTACCGAGGATAGTAAGAGGTAATGATTCTATATTTGTTGTTGCGGATAGATTTTATAAAATGATACATTTTATCCCATGTACAAAAACATCAGATGTAGTTCACATAGAATATATTTTCTTTAAAGAGATTTTCAGATTGCATGGATTACCGAAGAGAATCATCTTTGACCGAGACAGTAAGTTTGTTAGATACTTTTGGAAAACACTTTGGAAGAATTTGTACACTTAATTAAAGTATAGTTCTACATTTCATCCACATAATGATGGACAAATAGAGGTTGTAAACCTAAGTCTGGGTAACTTGTTGAGATGCTTAGTTGGAGACACACCGAGTAATTGGGATTTGATAGTAGCACATGAAAAGTTTGCATATAATAGTTTAGTAAATAGAATTACTGGAAAGACACCTTTTGAGATTGTTCATGGTATAAAACCAAGAGCTATATTAGAATTGATAGATATTGTAGGAGAAGAAAACAGGAGTGATGAAGGTGAAAAATTTGTGGAGTTTATGAAGACATTGCATGAGGAAGTGAAACATAAGTTGGAGCAGAGTAATCAGAAATACAAGGATAGTGTAGATAAATCAAGAAGACATAAGACTTTTGAAGTTGGTTATGCAGTTATGGTTCATTTGAGGAAAGTCATATTTTTTATTAGAACATATGGTAAATTGAAGATGAAGAAATTTGGTCCTTGCAAGATATTGAGAATATTTGACAGTGGAAATAGTTATGAAGTAGAATTACCTAATGACATGGATATATCACTATATTCAATATTTTAGACTTATATGAGTATCACGAATCTGGTGAAGAAGTGACAATACTGAGTGATTATATTAAGAAATAGATAGAGGAAGTTGAGCACATTTTGAAACAGAGAGTTGGCATAAGTACAAGAGGAAATAATTACATGGAATATCTGGTACAAAGAAAGAACAGACCGATTCAGGACTCATCTTGGATTTATCAATTTGAGTTGGATTCAATTTAGGTTGTACCTGACTCATGATTTAGAGACTCATTTATTTTAATCCCAAGTGTCTGATGCAGGAGCATCTTGGGTTCTTGGCAATCCTGTATCAACCAAAAATATGTTTGTTCTGGTTCGGTAGCTTGTTGGAGACTGCTTGGTAAAGTGATCGGTAATTGCTTTGTTTGGTTGGTTGAAGGTTTTTTGTTTCACCACTCAGGCTTGGTTTCTTGTTTAGGCTGGCTTCACTGACACAGTCTCAATTTTTTTTCTTGAAAACTCAGTGGTTTTACCGACCTGTCTCTATGCTTGATAGTCTTTCTTATGGAGTTGGTTTTTGGACCTTGGATATTTTGGCTGACGCGTGCATTTAATTTTTGTAGCATTATTAATGTTAGATTCTATCATTGGGATGTGTGTGGACCTAAATCTAGTTCTTTGTTTTTTCTTATGTTGGATCTTTAGGGACTTTGGTGCAATATATTTAGTTTTTATTCTTATATTTATGGAAGCAATTTTGAGAGGAATTTTGACAAAAGATTTAGATTGAAGGTCTATAACCTCGCATGTATGAATATTATTCTATAAATGTTTGAATGTATATGGCCAAAACCAAGAATTCCTTATAGCCTTACATGTATTATGTTCGATAAAATAATAAGAATATTCTATTTTCTTTATCTCATTTTCTGAGTTGTTTCTTCCGAGTTATTCAGCAAGTTGGTTTGGATAGCTGGGAGTGCCTTTGACCCCAGTTGTCCATTTCCCTCCTTGTGTTAGTAAATCCCCAAACAGGGTCACATATAATAATGTGTATTGTAATATTTAACATGATTGGTTTTTAACCGAGCATACTTCAAAAGAGTATTTTCATTTGTGGGTGACAATTCCCACAGAGGTTTTTCCCAAATTGGGTTTCCTCCTTAAATCCGGTGTTAAATGTGTTGAATGTCTCATGTGCATGATATTTACTATTTATGCAAGTTGTTATTTGAGTTATTGAAGTTATTTGGTGATTTGGTTATTGTTGTTGTTTATCCTACCGAGTTGAATAAGAGCTAAGTTTTAAAGTTTAAAGTATCATAGTTTTCTAATTCAACACCCTCTCAGTAATCCAACAATTGGTATCAGAGATAAGTACTCAAAGAGATAATTTTAAAAGACGAGTTAAATATCTGAAGATGTATAAGAGGGAGGCACCAAGTTTGAACAAGGATAATTTATCTACATGGAAAAACATATTGAGGTTGCACTTATCTGGGATTGGAGAGCATGCACTATACTATCTTGAAAATGAGTATTCACCACCATCATTTGGACCTTTGACACTTGAGAAAATAAGTGAAATACAAGATCACACACAAGTTATTATTGAGATATCATCTACTCTCATTGACCTGGAGTTTAATGACCTTAAAGGATTTGATACAACAAAATAGATGTGGGATAAGATTGAATTGATACATGGTGGAGATTAGAATGTTCATAAGGAAAAAGTTGAAAGCCTATGAAGCAAATTTGACTCTATGAGAATGAAAGATGGTGAAGATGTTACACTATACAATGCAAGACCAAAGGAAACTATGAATGCTATCAAAGATGTTGGAGGACAGATAAATGAATAATATGTAACAAACAAACTATTATGGACATTGTTACCTATGTATGCCATCCGAGTATCTATAGTACAAGAACTGAGATCCATTCCTCAGATGACTGTTTCACTGAATGCTACTATTGGTAAGTTGATTTATTTTGAGATTAATGATTTTGATAATACTTTACCTACTACTGCTAGGATTGAGTCTACATTTATATCATCTTTGAAGATTGGAAGACTTAGGGAGTCTAGACCTAGTGATGGTTATGCAAGTAGAGCAAGTAAAAGATTTTATAGTTTCAAGAGTGAGTAATAAGAACTATATGCCGAAGATGAAGCAAATGAAAAATAGCTTGAATCTCTACTAGATAGAAGACTAAAAAGAGCTAAAGGTAAGTTCCAATGTAAGCTACCTTTTAAATGTTATAAATGTAACAAGATTGGTCACGTTTCTACTAGATGCTCTGAAAATGACAGTGATGAGAAGAAAGACAACTGAGATGATAAAAAAAGAGAAAATAGATTCAAGATATTTTGAGATTACAAAAACAAAGGTAAGAAGTCATGTCATATTTATAATAAAGGACTAACCAATGATGACATAGATGATGATGAAAGTGAAGATGTTGTATGTGTTTTTATCAAGGAGAATTTTGATGGAGAAAAGAAAGAAGAAAAATCCCTAATATCACATGTAAGAAAGAATGATACCTAGATTATAGATAGTGGGTGTTCACATCATATTACTGGTGATACACTTAAGCTCACCACTATGGAAGAACATGACGGAGGATATGTTAGATTCGGTAATGATGCTCGATATCCTGTGAAATGTAAAGGTTCTATAATTCTGTTGAATAATACCAAATGTGATGATGTCTATTGGGTTGAAGGAATAAAGTATAATCTATTGATTGTGGCACAACTAAACAATACAAGACACCAATTAGAGTTTCAAAATGGAAAGGTACATTTATTTGATTAGAAAGGAAGTTTTATTTCCACTAGAGAACAATATAAAGGTAACCTATTTTACCTTGATACATCTACTAAGAGTTGTTTATGTACTAAATTTTAAGATGCAAGGTTATTCCACAAGAGGTTATGTCATGTGAATTCTGACAACCTAATTAAACAAAGAGAAGAGATTTCCACAATCCATGATAGTAACAACTTAACAATTTCTAGATTCGATTGTGTTATGAATTTTTTGCATCAACGTTTCGAATCACACTCCGTGATCCATCATCAGGATGAGAAATAAGAGAGCACAGGAAAAATGAAAGTGAAAGAAAAGAATAGAGTTAGAGGTCTACCAAGATTGGAGAAACCTAAGAATGTCATGTGAAAGGAATGCCAAGTTGGTAAAATGACAATAATTTTTACAAGTAGGTATTATGTAACATAAGGAATTTTGGATTCAGTGCACACTGACATATGTGGATCGATGAAAACACTAAGCTACTATGGTGATAGATATTTCATTTTGTTTGTTGATGATTATTCTAGAATGATGTCTGTCATGTTTTTAAAAGAAAAATATGAAGATTTTAAAATGTTTAAGTGGTACAAGGAAAGAGTTGAAAATCATACTGGAAGAAAATTGAAGTGTTTGAAATCTGATAGAGGAGGAGAGTTTACTTTAGATGATTTTACACTCTTCTACAATAAGCATGGTATAAAGAGATAAATTTCTGCACTGAGGACACCACAAAAAAATGGTATATCTAAAAGGAGAAATAGATCCATTATGTATTGTGCAAAAACACTGATGGTTGAGAAGGGTATTTTTCAAACATATTGGAGAGAAGCAATCAACATTGCTACTTATACACTTAACCGAGTACAATTGAAGAAAGGTACAAACAAGACTCCATATGAGATTTGGTATGATCACAAACCAAATATAAGTTATTTCAAAATATTTAGAAGTAGATGATATATTCTAAAATATTCTAGAGATGGTAAGTTTGATTCTAAAGGAGATGAATGAATATTCTACAAAGATAAAAGCTTACAAATGTTTGAACAAGTCTACTAACAAAATTGTGGAAACTGAAAATGTGAGAATTGATGAATTTGCAGAGAAAAATAATGAGGACAATAAGAAGGAACCTGAAGACTATCAAATAGTTGTATATGTTCAACCTAATTTTCCTGATACCTTACCAAAAGCTCAAACTGGGGAGAAAGGTGAACAAAGAGAACTACCACCAAATGATGAAAATTAAATTCCACCAACTACCTAGCCTATTCTAGCCAAGTATTTGAGGAGACACTACTCACCAAGAAAGATTATTGGAGACAAGAATGTCATAATTATGACAAGAAGCAAGGTAAGAGATAGTACGTGCTTAATTTATGAATTAGAGCCAAGACGAGTAAAAGATGCATTGGAGAATGAAGACTGGGTTTAAGCTATGAAAGAAGAGATAAATCAAATTGAAAAGAGTAACACATGGAATTTAGTACCGAGACCAAAATATAAAAATGTTATTGGTACAAAAAGGAATTTTAGAAACAAATTGAATGAGCATGAAGATGTGATCAGAAACAAAGCAAGACTAGTTTGCAAGGGATATGCACAAGAAGAAGGTATTGACTATGGTGAAACTTTTGCACCTGTTGCTAGATTAGAAGAAGTTACAATTCTACTAGCATATGCAACTTACAAAGGATTTAAAGTTTTTAAAATAGATGTTAAATCTGCATTTCTTAATGGTATTCTTGAAGAAGAAGTTCATATAGAAAAATGTGAAGGATATTCTGATAATACTAACAAGGACATGGTATGCAAGCTTCTCAAGGCACTATATGGTTTGAATCAAGCACCCCAAGCTTGTTATGAAATATTACATGCATATCTAATCAACATTGGATTTCAAAGAACTAGTAATAATAGTAATGTGTATATGAAAGGTGATAGTAATAATAAGATTTTGATTGTTGAAATATCTGTTGACGATATTATTTTTGGAGGGAATAACACATTATGCAGATCTTTTGGTGAAGAGATGATAACAAAATTTGAGATGTCCATGACAGGGGAGATAAAATTCTTTCTTGGACTACAGATTCAACAAGTTAAGGATGGGACCTACATCATGTTAGCTCTTTTTCTTGCAAAATCAATTATAATAGCAATAAATTCCAGACTCTCTTATACCCAAGTTAGATTCTCATAGGGAAAAGGGATAATTAACAAGGATGAAAAATCCTTCTACACTTTGGGCTCCACATACCTAGGCGGTTGCACCTTTGGAAGAATATTATCTTTCAACAATTTTTAACAGTGGATTAAGGATTAGTGATCCTTCTTCTTTTTATGTCATTAGGATTAAGAAGGCTAACCTATTGATTCAGTCTTCAAGGAATCACTAAGATGAATTGTACTGAGTACAATTAACTAGACATGTACTTGAAATAGTAGAAATATAAAGGTTGATTAAATTTGAATTGATGATAACAACCACTTGTCAGCATTTTGACCAGTGCCTAATCATGGGTGATAGAGTCAAAATAGAGCATACATATATTAAAGATAACCAATGGAAATACAAATTAACCCCAGATAGAATTCCTTACAAACTATCTTCTCATCCTCACACCCTTGTATCAAATCCCTACATAAACCCTAACCCTCTACCGTTATTTGCAAGATTTAAAACTTTCCTTGAAAGCAACTTATAGACAAGAACATGGCTACTTTATAACCAGTATACTCAAAATTCCTTACAAATTGAACATACAAGAATTAATAGAAAATGAAGACATCATTGATATCAAAATGGAGATTCCATTGTATTTTATTAATGTAAATTTGATATCAGTACATTCAAAGACTCAAAAACCAACATTCAAACACAATTTAGTAATCTGCCTTGTAGTCTTATTTTACCATCCCTTTTACAATATTACAACCTGATACTTATAGATAGCCATAGTCATCTTGGAATCCTTTTGGAAAATAAGGATGCAACAAGCTACAGATGGCTGGGCTAGTGGACAAAATATAGTTTATAGCTGAGACAAAATTTCAGGCGGATGGGGGTAACAAATCTTTGCTCTTAGCCATGTAATATTTTGTCCTGTAACCGCCTGAATGCTTGAAGTTGCTCTGAGGTGGCTGGGTCCTTGTCATCTGGAAATTGTTCTTTGGTTGGTGCAGAGGCCCCAATATTTGATTTTTTCAAACTTCTCAACCTCTTTGGTGTTAGCTTTCCCCTTTATGTTTATTGTCTCATGCTAGCGGGGTGACTATTCCATACTTGCTAACCCATGTGGTGAACACCTCATCACTCGGCCAACTAAAACTGAGGACCTCATATTTTTGGCTATTGAACTCTTCCCAGTCATCATTAGCTTTCTCAACTTCTGCCTCCCAAGATTCAAAAAATGCCTTGGCTTTGTTCAAAAATATCAATAGTTAGCACAAACCATCCAGTATTTGCCAATATAATGATACTTTTTGTCCTGCTGGTTAGTGCTTCATTCAATTGTCTTAGCCATTAGGCTTCATTCTTTATGTTCCCATCTTCTTTGAACATGTTGGGAAACATGTCATACCTATCCCTGGAAAACTCTTCTCTTAGAATAGTGACCCTCTTTATGACCATGTTCTTCTTGATGTCCAAATTGACCATCAATTTGAGACATTTATGGGTGCTTGTGAGGATGATATCAATATTATTCTATTCCTTTGAGAGAGTGTAAAAGGATTTGATATCAGCTACCTTCCCTTTCCAGTCATTCATTATCAAATCCCACTACTCCTTTTCCTCATCATATTTGCTTATGATGCCTGCAATCTTCTTTCCCAGTAGATAGAGGTTAGAAAGGTTGACCTCACTGGCACACCTTTTAAGGTTTGAAAATATTTGATCAGAACATTTTTTTTTACCAACTCCTTAGCCTCTTTGTATGCAGGGGAATCTTCAAGATCCCTTTTACCTTCTTCTTCCAGCCTTGACCTCTCACTAATCAACTTGTTCTTCTCAACCTCTAATTTTGCTCTTTTGGCATCGATGGCTTCTTGTGTAGTGGGAATTAAAGGTGCAGGGGATGGGGGATATGTCACAAATGGACTAGAGGAGGAGGGTTGGTGAGGTTTCTAAGAAATTACCCCTTGGGGCATAAGTTGAATCTTTTGTTTACCCTCCAGCTCTGCTATTCTGTTATCTTTCATCAAGGATTTGACCTTTTCCTCATTATAAGCTTTAAGTACAAACTCATATCTCTCATTTAAGCTAGCATAGGCCTCCTTTTATCTCTCAACTACCTTAATGCTTAAATTATCTATTTGAACAACAAGGTTTGCAACTTCAGTTCTTGAAGTGTCAGCAACCCTCTTCACAATTAGACTGCTTGTATCTTCAACCTCATTATCTTCCTTTATTAATCTATTTTGCTTTTTCTTTAATAACCAAATGGCTAGAGCTCCATGATCTTCACTAAACTAGGCACCAATTGATGTCCCAGCAGTGCTCATAGGTTTTTCTTGCTTTCTAATAGCATCAAAGACCACTGCATTTGCTAGATCCCATTGAGGTAATATGATAACTCCCTCCTTTTTAATTATTTGTCTACCCTCTTCAGGGGCGATCTTATCAAAATTTGATATCATCTCCTTCTTAACTTCCTTCTCTATATCTTCCTTGGTAGAGTTGGGTTGGACTTCTTACAGCTTTTGACACTTGTGATTGAATTCATCAATGTGACATCTCCATAGAAATTGAATGAATGCCCTGGTTTTAATGAAATTGTCATCAGACAAGAATTCATCACTGGCCTGTTTGGTTATAGGATCCAATTCCCCACTAGAAAACTCTTCTACTATGAGGTCAGTTTTTTTATGTTTAGGGGCCTCTGGCATCCCTTCTTGTAGTTCCTGAGTAGTAACAACCACTTCACCAGCATTCCTCAATTTGACCAATTTCTCAGCGATGGCCTAATCATCATATTGCATGGGGGATTTGGAAGGAGAGTATAATTCACTCTCATATTCTTTTGTTTCCACCCTTTGTCTTTTGGGAGAGGGCAACTCTTGAACATCAGTCTATGTTGGCCTCTTTCCTTTGGGCTGAAGAGGTTTGTCAACTTTAGGAGCAATAGTAGTGTATCCTCTCCTTTTATACACTACAAAATCCCCTTGTGGGACTATTCTACTCTATGGAAATTTATTCAAGACAGAAAGAGCCATTTCTGGATCATTTTCAACTGCTCTCTACCTCTTCTCATTTAGGGTTTGCATGATTCCCTCAAAAAGATTCAGTAAGGAGTCAATTTTGTAAGACCATGGAAAAAATTCCTTTAGTTGATAGTACTAGTGTTATCACAGTGAATAACAATAGGATAATCAACCTGTATACCAAAATCTTTAACCATCTTCTTGCTCCAAACCATTGCTGAACAATTCAATGCTACTGCAACATATTTAGCCTCTGCTGTCAACTGAGAGATACAATTCTACTTCTTTCTTACCCAAGAAACCAACCTATCTCCAAGAAATACCACTCCTCCAGAAGAACTCTTCATGTCATCAAGACAACCTGCCCAGTCTACATCTATATACACAATAAGTTGTACATTCTCTGATTTAGGATACCATAAACCATAGTCTATAGTTCCCTTTAGATATCTAAATATTCTCCTTATTGCCATTAGGTGATTCTATTTTGGTTCAGCTACAAATCTACCAACCATGCCAACTGCATTAGATGTGTCTGGTCTAGATTGAGTAAGATATATAAGTTTTCCAATCATGGACTGATATAATGTCTTGTCAACTACTATGGAATCATCTTCCTTAGAAAGCTTGCTTCCTGTTATCATAGGAGTGCATACTGGCTTACAGTCTTCCATCTTGAAAGTCTTAAATATTTCCTTCACATATTTGGACTGATTTATGAATATTCCTTTATCTGTCTACTTTACATTTAATCCCAAAAAATATTTTATAGGACCAATCAAGCTCATTTCAAATTCATTCTGCATTTCTTTTGCAAATTTTGTACTAAGCTTATCATTACCTCCAAAGATAATGTCATCAATAAATATGGCAACAAGTAATAGTCCATCAGGTGTCTCTCTTATGAATAGGTTACAATCTGCTGCTCCTTTCTTAAATCCAATCTTGGTAAGATAACCATCTAGTCTCTCATACCAAGCTCTTCAGGCCTGTTTAAGTCCATAAAGTGCTTTCTTCAATATGCATACCATGTTTGGTTTATGTGATAGATTAAATCCTTCAGGCTATTCTATGTAGACTTCTTCCTTCAAGTCACCATTGAGAAAGGCTGATTTGACATCCATTTGGTATACTTTGAAGTATTTGAATGTTGCATAGGCCAAGAATAACTTGATGGATTCTAATCTTCTCAGAGGGGCAAATGTGTCAGTGTAATCTATCCCTTCCCTATGCGCATAACCTTTACACACTAGTCTTGCTTTGTTTCTGACCACTGTACCATCTTCATTCATCTTGTTCCTGAATACCCATTTTGTTCCAATCACATTTTTGTCACTAGGTCTAGGAACCAATTCCCATGTGTCATTTTTTATTATTTGATCTAATTCTTCTTCCATTGCTTTCTACCAAACAGAATCCTTGCAAGCATCTTCAACATTTAAAGGTTCAATCTGTGAAAGTAAACATACCTCTTCATCCACTATTAACCTTTTTGCTTTTGATCTAGTCAAAACACTACTCCTCTGATCTCCAATGATATCATCTTTTGAATAATACCTAGATGTGAACTTTGAAACTTTTGTTGCGACATCCTTGTCTGTAATCTATGATACTTCTTTACTTGATTCAGGTTCATTACATGATACATCAATACAATCAAACATTTCTTTAATAATAGTGTCTTTACTACTAGGCCTGGGTTCATCCTCAATCATAGGTGCATATTCATAGTACCTTTCTTGAACCATGAACTTATAATCAATCTTTACATGAGTACTTTCAATTATCTTCTTTAATCTCAAATTAAAACATCTATATGCTTTTATTTTAGTAGAGTAACCAAGGAAAATAACTTCATCACTTCTAGCATCAAACTTACCAACACCATCATCTCTCTTGATGTAGCACTTGCTACCAAATATTCTAAAGTATTTTACTGTAGGTATTTTACCAAACCAAATTTCATAAGGTATCTTATCCACGTCTGGCCTTAGTTGTGTTCTGTTGATAGTATAAACTATTGTATTGATTGCATCTCTTCAATAGCTGTGCACAACTTTTCCTTCGATCATCATAGTGCACACTGTATCAAGTATGATCTTGTTCCTTCTTTCTGGTATCCCATTCTACTGTGGGGTTTTGGGTGCACTCAATTTTATTTTAATTCCATGTTCTTCACAGTAGTCATAAAACTGGTCAGAGTTGAATTCTCCTCCTCTATCAGATCTCAGACACTTTAGTTTTAATCCAGATTCATTCTCCACTTTGGCTTTGAATATTTTGAACTTCTCAAAGGTTTTAGACTTCTCCTTTAAGAACGCAACCCACATCATCCTTGAAAAATCATCAACAAACAAAATGAAATACCTTTCTCTTTAATATGATCTGGTTTGAGTAGGACCACATAAATCTATATGAACTAGGTCTAACTTGTTTTTAGCTGAGTTCTACTTTCTTCTGAAAGAGCTCCTTACATGCTTTCCCATAACATGTTCCTTGCACATTGTTTCAACTAGTCTTGCAATAATTGGAAGGTCTCTAACTGCCTTGACATTGCTTATCTTTACTATATTATCAAAATTGATATGACAGAGTCTCTTGTTCCATAACCAACTGTCATCCATTTTTGCAACAAAACAACTTACATCTGAATTAAGCTGAAAAACATTACCTTTTGTTTTTGAGCCTGATGCAATCACATCTCCTTCTTTGTTGCTAATAATGCATTTTTTGTCTTTGAATTCCAAATGATAACCTTTGTCAAGTAGCTATCCAACACTTAGTAAATTATGATGTAATCCATGAACATATAGAACATCATCTGTCTTATTCTTTCCATCCAGGGTGATAGATCCTCTGCCTATGATGGGTTTGGGAGTGTTATCTCCAAATCTAACCATACCACCTTTGTACTTGTCTAGATGAACAAATCTGTCTTTATCACCTGTCATGTGATGAGAGCATCCGCTGTCAATGATCCAATCAAATCTGATGTCTGCTTTGGAAATTAGGGCTAACTCCTATGTTTCCTTTTCATCTTCAATGTCCATATGCTCAAGAAATTTTTCCATGTCTTTAAGGGAAACAAATCCAATTTCATCTTCTCCTAAATCTTCATCAGTTACACCTTCTTCAGCATGATAGCATTCCTTCATGTATTTTGGTTTATAATCATATCTGAATTTCTTTACTCTTGTGGGACACTTGGATGCAAAGTGACCAATCTTGTTACATGAAAAACATTTGAATGGAAATTGTCCTTCGTAATTGCCTTTGCCTTTCTTTTCTCTTTTAGCAATCATGGAAATGATTTCTTCTAGTTCTTTATCAAATTATTCTTTCTCAGTATTGCTAGAGATGTGTAAGGGTTTCTTACCATGGACTGAGGCTTTGAAGGTTGTTTCACTTTTGGGTTCAGTCTTCAATCTTGATATCTCAAATGTAGAGATTTTACTGATCAAAGTCTCTCTTCAAGTCTTGTGAAAATTGCATGGTTTCCTCTGGAATATAGATCGTGTTCTCATAGTCTGCTATTAAAGTAGTCAACAACTTGTCCATTATGTCTTCTTCTGATATTTCTCCACCATTATTTTTTATTCCAGAAACTGCTTCATTTATCCTCTGATTATAGGCTCTGATGTTCTCTTTAGGTAACATCTCAAGATTGTTGTATTTATTTTTTCATGTCTTCCTATGCGCATTCTTTGCCTAAAAATCTCCTTCAAACATGTCTTCTAAATACTTCCATATTGTGTATGCCTTGTTTACATTCTTGATCTCATAAAATTCACTGTCAGACAGTGCACTTATAAGGGCTTCATTGGCAACTGCATTAGCTGTGAATGTATCCTTTTTTTTACTAGATAGGTCCTTTAGAGAGGGAATAACAACTTCTTGTGTGGCTATCTCAAAGATGTCAAAACCAACACACTGTAGATGTGTTATCATTTTTTTCTTCCAATCTAGATAATTCTCTCCATCAAACTTAGGACTCTCTTTTTTGAAGTATGCCATCTGATCTACCTTAAGATATTAGGCTTTCTCTTCAAGGCACTTGGCTCTGATACCAATTTTTAGAATAGTCCCAAAGGATAACTGAGTGGGGGGGTGAATCAGTTATCAGCTAATTTAATTCTTTTCTTTTATTAACTCTAGAATAAAATAAAGTAAATGCACATTCAGATAACATAATAGACAACACCACAATTTGGTTACGGGGAAACCAAATGGTAAAAACCCCGGTGGGAATTAACACCCACAATGAACTATACTTGTTTATAATAATCC
>MU223813.1:2841776-2869390 GCA_018584345.1 Thuja plicata | reverse complement strand
CACAATTTGGTTACGGGGAAACCAAATGGTAAAAACCCCGGTGGGAATTAACACCCACAATGAACTATACTTGTTTATAATAATCCCTATTAGAAGATCTTGCAACCCTGTTAGGAGTTGTTCTTTATAATTCAATAAGTATAGTGACCTGATTAAGGGTCTGACCCTGTTAGGAGTCTTTTACAAATAACCCTGTTAAGGGTGAGGACTCACTGTCCAAAATCTCACTGCTTCAATGGTTAAGGCTAAAACCTTCTATAGAATAGATATGCACTATATCTGATGATGAACTGTAGAGTAGACCTGTTGTCTTGATCAGTTCCAATGTATTGTAATCTTCCACTACTTCTTCACATAGATCCTTGATGAATAAACTACATCTGATATTTTGCTCTGCACTTTTCCTATATCTTTTCTTATCATTCACACTTAGCGTTCCACAAATCAACTACTATAAGTATCTTCCTCAAAGTATGAGATCATGGGACTTGTTAGGAAAATCTTCATAACATCCTTGTTGGCTTTACTAATCATGCAAGCATAATTACAACCGCATAATATAGATGTGATGCTTCACTAAGTCGGGCTCACCAAATTAACTTGAACTTTACAATCTTGTTAAAACCCATTTGGCACCTTTAGATAACTATCTTCACCTCATAAATAAACTTTAATATACACACACATATCACGAAGATAGGTGCAACTCAAGAACCAATGCAATACATCAGCTCTATACATACAAACTCTAGAAACTGTAACTGCCACTAACAGAATTACACAACACAACTGAAACTTCATATCTGAGTTTGCATGTATGAACACATCATAATAAACATGTTTACAATAGTATTATAACCATGCAAGGCTTGATAACATCATTCTGATTAGTACATATAGAACACTGTTGTATATTATATGTTGTCATCAATGACAAACATACAATCAACTAGCTGCTAGAAGTAAATTTCCAACACATCCTTCTTCTAATCTCATCATCATATCCCAATCTAATCCTCTCTTCCACTCAATATCATTCTACCCAAATCTCAATCTTATATATCTACACCCCTTTATCTGACCTATCACCCCTTAACCATTCACCTATCTCCAAAACATCTCCTATTTGTCTACTGAATTTCAACCACTCTTAATCTTCATCCACGTGCTTTTCTAATCAAAATCCAAAACCCCTCATCTAAGCATCATGAATATGGATTGGTTTGGAAAACTGGTTAAGGAATTTCAAATTACGAACCCCAATCCTCAAACCATACATCCACCTCAACCAACCTACCAATCATAATCATCTAGCTCATACCTCCATCAAAATAATCCAACTCTTAATTATTCATATCTCTCACCCCAACCTACTTACCAAGCTACTCCTAGGACCTTACAACCCCCCCATCATATCTGCATTCATTAACTCTCAGAAAATCATACCTAATCCTCACATTCCATATCTCTCTCTTTCCTTTTAAAATTGAAATCTATCTTACTATCCTTCATGCCCATGTAATTCAAACATACATAAGCTCGCCCAAGAGATCCAAGAAATACATAACATTTTTCTTAGTTTAGAGAATGCAGTTCAAAAGAAAGATTTTTCATTTGAAGACATATATCTGTCCCCCTTTCTTTCCAAATCCACAATTCTCTTCTCCCATATAGTCTCAATCCTCCACCTAATCATATACCTTCACATAATCTTAATCCTCCATAGCCTACAACATCCCCAACCCACAATAATGTTTTCCATTATCTGGATTCAAGGGCTAGGAGAGAAATATAAATCCCCAACTCTTTTATTTTCCTAAAAAGTTAGCACCTATAATTGGATGGCTTTTCGGACCAATTAGACCCAATTTTAGCAATTTTGAGGTTTCTATGTCCATTATGCTTTATCCTAGATGTTTGCATTCATGTTTTTCCTACATCTCACTTTTCCAACCATCCTAGACATATTCTACCTAGGAAAAGTTGACTATGTTCCTAGGGGGTACATGTCAAGATCTTGGCTTGTTCCTTAAGGTACAAGCTGGCTCTTGACTTATCCCTCAATTTTTGAGCCTATATTTGGATTTGGGCCCAATGTCAGGGTCTCTTTGCAAGGTCTTAGTTTTTGGTCATACTAGATCATATTTGAATCCTAAAATGAGTATAAAAGGGGTCTCTCTCCTCTCATTTTTGCATCTTTTATCAATCCATGAGAATGTTTTATCAATCAATTGATCATGTGTAAGCATTCAACCAATCAAGCATTCAAGTTGTGCATTTGAGGATTAAATTCAAGATTTGAAGGAAAGCATCCAATTCAAGATCTCCAAGTCTCCATTTCTTCAAGATCCATTCAAGAAAATGAAATCTTCTCAATTTTATGCAAGTTTCTCTCCCATGATGGCCAAGTAGAGGAATTGACAAGTCAAGAAAGAAGATAATTTTATCCTTCTTTCTCTCTCCTTCTCCAAGTAGTTATCAAGCATACATACATTCATCATGTAGGAGTGTAAATCATAGATTTATGCATTTGTGAGGGCATCCTTGATTCTACATCTCATTCCAACCATATTACAAGAATATTCATGGGTTTGATAGATCTCAATATCCATCCATCAGGGTTTTTCATCCAAGGTGAATTCATCATTTACCTTCTTACTTTACATAATTCTTTCCTTTATGCAATTACAATTCAATTGCAATGTTAATTCCTAAAGAGGTTTTTAACAATGGAAACCCCATTTAGACAACCATTTTCCATTTTCTATGCATAGGAACAGGTTATAAGACTTGAACATCTAGCTTTGGGAAGTATAGGTGCAGACACAGGAACCTATAAATTTTCATCAGATTTGGAGCTACTAGGAACAAGTTGACTTCTCAACTTGTTCCTGGGTACAAGTTAACTCATCGACTTGTACCTACAATTTTTGACTAAATATTTTAGAGAAGACAGATACAAGTCTCAGAGTCCCTATTTTGGAGTTGCAGTAGGATCTAACATTCTGGCGATAGTCAAATTCAGGTTTGAAGTTCATATTTCCTCTTCATGATTCAAGTTTCACGCATCCTTCCTCTTTTATTACATTTACTTTTGTATATTATATCTTTAATAGATTTCTTTACCATATCATCATCAAATCTATTTCTCCTTTAAATTAATACCAAATCCCCATTTGGTTTAGATCTTGTATTAGCACCATTATTCCTTTGGTTGTATTAATCATATTTTCACTTAAGGGTTGGGTTTGTATTTCTACTGTACACTAGATCTTGGTGACTGATCTACATCTTAGAAATTCTCACCATTTTCTACTATACATTTTGATGACCCTGACTTAAGACATTTCCTCATTTTGATGGATAGATTCTCTTTGTATATATCTCTTTATACATTACATTGTTTGCATTTAGATGTCTTTTCTTCAAAAATCTAAAATTAGGATAGGTGTACATTGATTTATGCTTTATATTATATTATATATCCTACTTTCAATTCAATTCACATATCTTCCTTTTCTTTTTATGCATGATTTTTATTACATTAAGTTCTACTTATAGCATTTGTGTTAGGAGAAGTCGCAGACTTATGGGTTCCTTTGATCCTGAGTGCTCTTTTCTTTTTAGGAATCTTGATGAGGCCAACATACATAAAAATGATCTTCCTCCACCCCTTGAGAACAACTCTTTCCATTCTTCTCATGATCAAGATTAGGCTTTAAGATTTCCTCCCACACAAATCCAAAAAATTTATAATGACATGGAAAATTTTTAACAATGGCTAGTCAAGAAAACTCTAATTCCAAAACTATGGCCTTTCTTGGTGGTTTGAAAAAAAATCATTCATAATTATGACCATGGCATTAATTTCCTCCATGATATTTCTTAAATTGTTCACAATAATGTCAAACCTATCCAAGAATTTTCTCAATAAATTAGTTATACTCAACCTCCTTTTAGTGTTGAGGTTTCCAATCTTATTCCTACCACACTTCCTTTTTTATCTACCTATGCTCCACCTATTATAAAAACTTCTTATCAAAATTCCAATCCTACCCATCCGAGCATCCCTAACCCTATTGCTCCTTCTATCCATTAAAGTGTGTCATGTGTTTAATTTTATTCATCTATGCCCACTTACCATAATGTTCCTTTTTTATATTAAATCATTCCATAAATATCCAAAAATGTTCCAAAAATTTATCATGTTTCTCCTCCTACCATCCTTTCTACTGATTCTACCATTAATATCCTAGCTCAAACCATTTTTTCTTTGCAGCAACAAATTTCTTCAATGACTCAATCCAAGCATGTCATACCTACTTGTGACATTTCTAGTCCTTTGTCTTTGGATATTATAAATTCTATTATCTTAAAATATATGTATATTCCTCACCTTGAGACTTATAATGGTAATGGTGATCCTTTGACTCATGTTAAAACATTTCAAGCCTTGTTTAGTGATTTTTCTCATGGCCAAATCATTTACTAGAACATTTCAATAAAAATCCTTGCAATGGTTTTTTTCTTTCCCTCCTTATTATATTGATTCCTTTTAAAATATTTCTAATAATTTCATTGAAAAATTTCAAAACAATATTGGTCCTAAACTTTCTTTGAATGATTTAATGCATTGTAAACAAGGTGTTAAAGAAAAAGTGGCTGATTTCATTGGTAGATTTAAACATTTGTATGCTCATATTTCTTACCCAGAAGCTGATATTGATGTGAAATGAATTTTCATTTCTAATATACAAAAACACATTAGACATAAGATTCTACTCTCTTAATTTTCTTCTTTTACTTAGTTATGTGTAGTGCTTCATAATTATCAAATTCAAGTGAGCCAGTTTGAGAGCACCACTCCAATGGATCCTGTTGATAAGAGTGATGTCCCATCCAACAATTTTAACAAATTTCAAAAACCAAATAAATTCATTAATATCAATAATTCATCCAACAATGTTGATGAGTAAGTGGCACCAACATCTAAAGGTGTGGCACCTTTGTCATCTATCTTTAAACCCGCTCATAATTTTACTCATCTTTTTGAATCTTTGCATAATGTGATGTTGAATTTAATTAATGCTAATATGTTAACACTTACTCCCATCAAACCAATTGACACTTCCAAACCTTTTTCCCAAATACTTTGATCACAAATCTTTCACTCAATACCATCATCAACCTAGCCATGATACTGAAAAGTATTTCTTCTTGAAAATTATTAGCTAGGACCTTATTCATTCTAATGATATATCTATTGAAGTTTAAAATGATCAAGGAAACAAATTAGTAGCACCTCCAAATTAGAACTTGAAAATTTACACCAATCATTTGCCATCTCATTCAACCAATACCATTGAATCTACTCAACCTTCCTCTTCTTCTCAATTGGCTGACTATAATATGGAATGTGATGATGTCAATCATGTTGTCATCATTATTGATAAAGTCCAACCCAAACCTCAACCTAATCATTGCATTACCTTTTTCTCTACCGAGACAATAAAATTACCTGATGGTCCTCTCTATATTGTCATAAAGGTTAATGACCTTCATTCTCATGGTGTCCTTAGTGATCCTACTTGCATGGTGAATGTGATAAAAAAGGAGCACCTTTTTAGTAGACAATTAAAACATGATTTTTATGATAAATCTAATGTTATGATCCAAACTTCCAATGGTTTCATTTATCCTTCTCATGGTTCTATTTCATTTCATATTATGGTTGGTAATAAAACTATAGATGTTACCTTTACTATGATACCAACTTCTGATCAACTCCAAGTCAAAATTGGTCTTCCTTGGCTTACCTCCATCAACTTCATAGCATATCATATTCATAAATAACTAAAATTTCCTCATAATAGAGAGATCATGACTGTTAACCATAGTCTTTATCATCCTTCAGTGCCTCGAGACTCAATTGACCTTGATTTATTTTGGCCTTCTATGCCTCAACTAGATCAACCTCACCCTATTAATATTTTCTTCCCTTATCAATATTACAAAGTCAAAAATATTTTTGAACTTATCAAATAGAGTCTTCCATCTTCTTTCCCTGGACCTAGACTTCTCCCTACACCTAGACTTCTCCCTACACCTTCCACACCTCATATATATGATTTTTTTCCACTTCCTATATCTTATCAATATTTTAATAAAGTCATCTCACAACCCATTGTGGTTCCTTCTATTCTTCCTCCCAAAGAAGAAAAGGTCTCAATATTGATTGATCCTAAACCAAACCTAATTTCAAACAAAACCAAATGCAACTGTCATGCTCATTATCACCATCATAAGTACCATACTAGAGCTCGCCAGTGTGCTTCTCAAAAAAATTCTTCAGCACATATAGGTCTAATGATGCCTTGCTTTATTTTCACCAACCCATGCTTGAGCCAAAGAAGGAAGTTAATCTAAAAAATATGAAATTAAGAAAAAATGACAATTATATTCGTATCTTGGATTCTATTACAATTAATTTGGATGAATAAGATACTATTGATGATTATATCTTTGATGCTAAAAATGGTATTCATACTAGTTATTCTGATGACATGTATCAGAATATTGATCTCTACCATCATTTACTGGCTATGCTTTGACAATGGTTACCTATCACTCCTAGTTACAAATAGAGAGACCTATCTTCACATCATGGTCCTTGTTTGGAACTGACTATTGTTCTATCTTTTTTTCTTGATGTCTCTCTTATTTCAAGTTTCCCACCTTTTGAAAACATTATAGACCAAGTTAGGGGAAGGTGATATGCTTGACTAGCTCCTATTGTGTGGTGTATTTTTGTATGTTTTTCTATTTGTTGTGATGTGCTTCCCCCGTGATGTGTTTCTTGCTATATTTTTTTGTTTATATTTCTTTAAATGACCCTTTTTTTTCTTTATTGGCACAAGGTGATAAAGGACTAAACCTTTTGTAACACTCTTCTATTTGTATCTAACTTCTTCTATATGTCATTTCATGTTATGTTGTACAAGTTCTTCTATTTATAAATGAGCATTTGTGTTGTCTGATTAGGGATGATAAAAAGTGGTAGTTACCTATTATTTTTGGGTTTCCACGATGCCAACATAAAATTACCCTTCTTCATAACTATTATGTGTCTTTCTTCCATTGTGATTGTAATTTTACTACCTTTGGGAATGATAATAGTTCATTTTGATACAATTCTAATATACATGAGTTATCATACGACCTACTGACCCCAAAGTTAGTAGATCCCTTGGTGATCTCTCTTATGTCATGTCCTTATTTCTCTATATTTCTTCCTACTTTGGGGCATCTCATAGTGCAAATATCTCTTATAGATGCCTATACGCTCCATTAAAGATATTTCTCCCATTAAGGTGCTTGTAATTACTTTAACATGGGAGCATACACTCCGCTCACTATTTCACACTTTTTACACACACAAAATGATTTCATATAGATGAACAAGGAGGAAATGTTTTCCTTGTGTTTTTCCTTGGATCCATTAACTGAAACAACCTTTCCTTAAGGATTTATTATTCCACTTTGATCCCTAAGGAAATAACCTTTCCTTAGGCCTAATCACCTTTCCTTTGATCTCAAGGGAAACATCCTTTCCTTTTTCCTGATCATTCCTTTATATGATCCCTAAGCAAACAATATTTTCTTAGGCCTTATCCTTTTTGATATATTGACTAGCATAACACAATTTTCTAGACCTTTCAATGCCATCTTTTGCGGCACTTTTCTTTTGTATTTTCAATAGTAAGACAACCTCTTACTAGGTTAATGATCACACCCTCTCTCTCTTTCACTTTCTTTTTAGAGATGCCTCTCTTATTATGGTTTTGGATTTGATGAAGACTTGAGTCACTTGGAGGCTTGATGTTTCTTTGTCTCCTTTACCTTGATAAGATCATTGTTATGCATTCGATCTACTTTACTATGAGCATGAGTTTGTCTCATACTCCCACTAATTTGGGGGCTAAATGTATCATCCTAAAATGTTATAACCTATAATTTGATGTCTTTTAGGACCTATTAGATGCCATTTTTGTGACTATGAGGTCTGTATGTCCATTTTGCTTGATCCGGGATGTATAAATTTATGTTTTTTGTGCATCTCCTCACCTTTCTTGACATCCTAGGATAATTATACCTAGGAAAATTTGGCTTCTCTACTTTTTCCCAGGGGGTACATGTTGAGATCTCAACTTTTTCCCTAGGTTACAAGTCAGCTCTTGACTTTTCCTTGGATTTTTTAGCCCAGATCTAGCACCGAGCCCAGTGTCAGGGTCTCTCTCCAAGGTCTTATTTTTTGGTTGGCCTAGATCAAAATTGAATCCAAAAATGAGTATAAAAGGGGTCTTTCTCCTTTCATTTTGGTATCCTTTATCAATCCATGAGAATCCTTTAGCAATCAATTAATCATGTGCAAGCATTCAAGTTATGTAATTGAGGATTTAGATTCAAGATCTCAAGGAAAGCATCCAATTCAAGATCTCCAAGTCTTCATTTCTTCAAGATCCATTCAAGAAAATTATATCTTCACAATTTAATGCAAGTTTCTCTCCCATGATGGCCAAGTAAAGGAATTCACAAATAAAGAAAGAATATCCTTTCATACTTATTTCTCTCTCATTCTCCAAGTTGTTATCAAGCATACATACATTCATGACCTATGAGTGGAAATCATAGATCTATGCATTTTTGAGGGAATACTTGATTCTAAATCCCATTCCAAGCATATTACAAGCACCTTCATGGTTTTTACACACCTCAATATCCATCCATGAGGATTTTTCATACAAGGTGAATTAATCATTTACCTTCTTAGTATACATACTTATTTCCTTTATGAAAATTCAATTCAATTTCAAGGTTAATTCTTAAATAGTGGTTTAACCAAGGAAAACCCCTTTCCACTTCCATTTTCCATTTTCTACGCACAGGAAAAGGTTTGGAGACTTACACATCTAGATCTGGGAAGTACAAGTGTAGACACAGGAACCCAAAAAGTTCCATTAGATTTGGAGCTACTAGGAACAAGTTGAGTTCTCAACTTGTTCTTGGGTACAAGTCAACTTCTTGAATTTTCCCTTTAATTTTTGGACAAAAATTGTAGAGAATAAAGATACAGGTCTCTGATTCCCAGTTCTAGAGTTTCAGTAGTATCCGACATTCCAGTGAAAGTCAAATTCAAGTCTAAAGTTCATATTTCCTCTTCTTTATTCAAGGTGCATGCATCCTTCCTCTTTTCTTATATTTACTTTCATAGATCAAATCTACAATATCTTTCTTTACCATATATCATATCTATTTCCCCTTTAAAGGAATACCAAATCCCCTTTTCATTTAGATCTTGCACTAGCACCCTTATTCCTTTGGTTGTGTTAATTATATTTTCACTTAAGGGTTGGGTTTGTATTCCTAATGTACACTAGATCTTGGTGAGTGATCTACATATTAGCATTGCCCAAAATTTTCTACTATACAACTCTAAATCAAGTTGTGTGATACCCTAAATTCATGAATCCATCTCCATCCCCTTTGAATGAAGACATGCCTTAATCTCCTAAGCCTCACAAGTCTCCCATATTTCCATTCACCCAAATTGAATACTTGGTCTCCTCCATCACACCATCCTCACAAGTCCAAACATGATAGGACCCTATTTTAAATCATGCTAACATGGATTCCTCTTCTCCTATAGATCTAATAATTCCTCCATCTTATGATGCCTTTCCATATCAAGACCCTAACCTTCCATATCAGGATTCGATTATCTTCCTTAACCCACATCCTGATCACATTCCTAATCAAGAACAAGATAGCCCTTGTATCTCATCCAATAATTATTCCCGGCCATGTCAAGATAAAATTACTCCATATCATGATCCTACCCCCTCCACCACATCGCATTATGCCCTTCCCTCTCAAGATCTAATCATCCCTTCCACTCCACTACATAATCATCTCCAAGTAGGGATCAAAGTACTCTTGCATCTCCAGGTCATGATCCTAATCTATCTAAGGATCTTATTATCCCTCCTAGTCCCTATTATGAACCTCATTCTCTACATGATCCTAATCCTCCAAAAGATCCCATCACACCTATCCAATCCATTAATGAACCTCATACATATAAACATGTTTCGTCCACCTTTATCCATCATGGATTTTGTTAATACAAGTCTGATAAAAAAGAGTGGAGGGGTGAACCAATAAAGTACAAATTCACCTAATTCAAATTATTTAAACTCTATGCACAAAAACATTCAATATCATCTAATATGAGTAAAACTTTCAATGCATACAACAAGTAATCAACCACACAATGTAACCACCATATTTATCTCATGGAAACCCAATTGGGAAAAAAACTGATGTACAGGGTTTATGAATCTAGTGTTCTCTTCACTCAAAATTCCTCCTCCCAATTAGGATCTCCAAGACCCTCACTATCAAATTCTCCTCCAAGGTATAGTTGATCTTTGGAAGATTCCAAAGTTTCTAGGCTTAACTAGTCCAACTAGTTCCCCAAATGCCTAGTCTTCCTCACTAGATTTCCTCCTAGAATCCCAAACCCCTATTTAGGATCTTCCCATACATCCACTTAGACTTTTATCTATCTTCTTGACCCATCAAAGATCATTCTGAAACCTTTCACACACTTCTAGATCCATTACCAATCCAATTGGTCTCAATTCACTAGGAGGCCTACTTGCCCAATTCCTAGTAGGTCTAAATTCACTGTTTTTGGGCTAATGCTCCAAAAATATCCATTTGAATCTAAAAAATACCTTGAAAATATTCAAGGCATCAATTAAGACTATCAAAATCCAAAGTCCTAAATTTTGGATGCACCCATAACCCTAGTTTCTTGCAAGCCCTAGTTTTTAGCCTATTATTTAGGCCTCTGGACCAGTCAGCATAAACAATTGTCAAAATGATCTCCAAAATTTGATTCACCTCCTTCCACCTTTGAATCCTTGTAGGAGACTATCTAGGGCATCTGAAAATTCCACTAAGTCTTTTTCCAAAGATCAAGGGTGCTCGAACCAATTCTTTCTTCACCCTGTCCTGGCTCACCTAGATTCACTAGTCAGCCATAGGGATTCCTATTTGGCCTAGGAAATCCATTGCAAATACAAGAGTGAAAGAAAAAAACTTATCTACAGACTCTAACCCTACTTCCCCCATGGTTTCAGTCAATTCCACTGGTGGGTTCTTAGGTTAGACTCATTTCTAACTAAACAACACTGTAATGTCACTTACAGATTAGTGACCTACAAAATTCTCTAACTTTACACTACAAGAACTTGAAAGAAAAATATCTATTGCATATGAAATATATTTGAAAATAATACACCTCCATGGGGTTTGATCTACTTTTCCAATCTGTACACAGCCATACAGTAGCAAGGAAACAATGTAGATTACAAGAATGCAGTTACAGTCATTCGTACAGAGGTCTCAAAAACAAATGTTGCAATCCAAAATTTCATTAACCATCTCAAATAATAGAATCCATGTTCATATAGTGAGCATAGGTAGTTACAACTGATCTAACTACATTTTGTCCATTTCTTGCAAAAGTTGCTTGAGCAACTTTCAAAGTTGCTAGCAACTTTTTGCATTATGAGCATTTTGACTCATTTTGTCAACTCAATGGGTGAGTTTGAGTTCCATGACCCTAGGTATGATATGTAGGGTCCTAACACACACCTCAAAATTACATTACACTAAAATAGAAACTTTTCACTATTTAAAGCCAAAATGACTGTAAATCACCTAATGAGCACTATGGCTCTTATAAACATGAAGTTGACTAATATTGCATCCAACCCATTAGACCTTACTCCAATACACACAAAAACACCTAATACAACTCTAAAGCATAGAAAAACATCAAATAGGGAGGTTCCATGCACCATACTCCCCTGGAACAAATAACTCAAGTCCCTTGAGTTAGGAGGTCTTCAATGGTGACCCCATGTTTTAGAATATCTTCCTCTGTCATCCAAGTGTCCTCATCTTTAGGTAGACACTACCACTTGATGAGGTACTCCTTGTAGTTACCCTTCCTTGTCTTCTTGATCACTTTAGAATCTAGTACACTTTCCATCTTCAATGGCATTGGGGTAGGCAAGTCTTTCACCCAATCATCATCCCCCAAATCTGCAAGAGTAGTTTGACCTATGTCTAGAGATGGTCCCTTGTAGGGATATAGGTCACAAACACTAAAAATGGGTGAAATCTCCAAATCAGGAGGCAAATCCACCTCATAGGAATTCTTTCCATACTTGTGCAAAATCTTCAGTGGTCCTATCTTCTTCATGATTAGTTTAGTTGGCTGACCCTTGGGTAGCCTCTCCTTCCTGAGATAGGAAAGTACTAGATCCCCTACCTTGAATGGAAAATCACTTCTTTTCTGAGCAGATTTGAACTTATAATTCTCCACTTTCTTTTGTAAAGTCTTGTTCACTTGATCATGAAGTTCCTTCATATGTGCTGCAAATGACTCTCCTTGTGCACTCCTCTTATCCTTCAAACTGAGATCTCTCAACTCCAAAATCCCTCTAGGATTGACCCCATATACTATCTCAAAGGGGCTTTTACATGTACTCCTATTAATGGATTCATTATAGGAAAACTCTGCTTTCCCTATGATGTGATCCCATGACTATCCATGTTGTTTATTCAAGCATCTTAGCAAGTTCCCAAGTGACCTATTGACTACCTCCATTTTTCCATCTGACTGTGGATGACAGGCTGAAGAGAAGGATAAGTTTGTGCCAAGCATCTTCCATAGGGTTCTCCAAAACTGACCCACAAACTTACTATCTCTGTTACTTACAATATTCAGTGGCAATCCATGGATCCTTACAATGTCCCTAAAGAATATACTTGCAATTTGAGAAGCATCATTGGTTTTCTTGCATGGAATGAAGTGTGCCATTTTTCTAAAATGGTGCACCACAACAAACACACTGTCATGACCCCTACTTATCTTTGGTAACCCCAAAACAAATTCTATGCTTAGGCACTCCCAAGGCCTTTGGGGTATGGATAGAGGTTGATACAACCCACTATTGCTACTTTGTCCTTTTCCCTCTAATAAATTTGACATTTTTCTACAAATCTCCTAACATCTAATTGTAACTTAGGGCAATAGTAATGCCCACTCACCTATTCCAATGTTTTATCCACTCCATAGTGGCCTCCCAAGCTTCCTTGGTGTTTCTCCTTCACAATGTTCTCCCTCATTGAACAGTGAGGTATACACATAATATTTCCTTTAAACAATAGGCCTTCCTACAACATAAACTCATTGAAATCCACTTTGAATCCCTGTTGGAAATTCACACATGCCTCATAAGAATCTCTGAAATATTTTTTCTCCTTGTAGAGGTCCTTCAAATCATCCATCCCTACACTTTGCAATTGTATCTCTTGCATTGTGAGTACTCTTCTGCTAAGAGCATCTGCAACCTTATTGCTAACCCTGCTCTTACGCTTTATAACAAATGTATAAGCCTACAATGATTCTACCCACTTCAAGTGCCTTTGGTTCAATTTTTCTTTCCCATTCAAGAAACTTAGATCATGGTTATCAGTGTAGACCACAAACTCCCTTGGTAATAGGTAGTGTCTCCACTTTTAATGGGCTTGTACCATAGAATATAATTCCAAATCATAGGTGGAGTACTTTTGTTTAGCCTCATTCAACTTCTCTGAGAGAAAGCCATAGGATGTCCCTCTTGGCTTAGCACTGCTCCAATAGTCAACTTACTAGCATCACACTCCACCACAAAAAGTTGATTGAAATTGGGAAACCTAAGAGTAGGTAGCTATGCAATTCTCTTTCTCAACATTTCAAACCCATGGTTTGCTGCCACAGTCCACTTAAACTAACATTTGATTACCCCTTTGATGGTATTGAGAATAGGGGCACATACATGACTGAAATTTCTTACAAATTCCCTATAGTAGGAGGCCAACCCACAGAAAATCCTAACATCTCCTATGGACCTAGGTGTAGGCCATTCCAAAATGAACTTAACTTTATCAGGGTCCATCTTCATACATCCATTAGAAACCACAAAACCAAGGTAAACTAATTTAGTTTTTATAAACTCACACTTTTCTTGATTGATCATCAAATTTTCTTGATGTAGCCTCCTTAAGACAATCCCAAATGCTTCATGTTCTCCTCCTTAGACCTGCTAAAGATTAAAATATCATCAAGGTAAACTATTACAAACTTACCAATAAAATCTACTAGCACTTCATTCATGAGCCTCATGAATGTGCTAGGTGCATTACTTAGGCCAAAGGGAATTACTAGCCACTCATATAGCCCTTCATTGGTCCTTAAGGTTGTCTTCCACTCATTACCAGGCCTCACTCTTATTTGATGGTATCCTGACTTCAAATCCACCTTAGAAAAGTAACAAGAACCTACCAAGTTGTCCATCAAGTCTTCTATTCGGGGCATTGGGAATCTATATCTAATTGTGATCTTGTTTATAGCCCTAGATTCTATACACATCCTCCATTTTCCATCCTTCTTAGGTGCAAGTATTGTAGGTACAACACATAGGCTTAAACTCTTCCCTATCAAACCTTTATCCAACAAATCTTGAATAAATTTCGTTATCTTTGCATTTTGACTTGGTGTCATCTTATATGCTAATTTTTTTGTAAAATTTTCTCTAGGAATGAGGTCAATCTGATGACTTACATCCCTCATAGGTGGTAATGTACTTGGCATTCCATTATCCACTATGTCATGGTATCTTTCCAACAATTCTTGTATCTCTAGTGGCATGTTGACTTTCTCTTTGGTCTCCTCCTTTGGATTCACTATTACTACATAATAGATTCCTTTCTCCTTCTACATGGCTTTTAGAAACTCCTTCCCACTCAATAACATCATACTGGCTCCCACATGCTTCTCCTCATTAGGCTCTGGCAAAGGATCCATCTAAAACTTCTTCCCTAACTTGGTAATCACATAACTATTCTTTTCTCCA
This sequence comes from Thuja plicata, assembly GCA_018584345.1. Classification (NCBI taxonomy): domain Eukaryota; kingdom Viridiplantae; phylum Streptophyta; class Pinopsida; order Cupressales; family Cupressaceae; genus Thuja; species Thuja plicata. Next base: position 2,854,358 of record MU223813.1, on the reverse strand, counting down.
TCATGTATTGCTTTGAAATCATACAGCCATGGACATCCTAGAAGAAGATGGCATGCATCCATAGGTAGTATGTCACATAGGACCTTGTCCTTACACTCTTCTATCTCAAACTCAACCATAGTTTGTTCATCTACCACTATTTATTGACCCTTGTTCAACCATGAGACTTTATAGGGTGTGGTATGAGGTATCCTTCTTAATTTCAATTTTTCCACCATCTCTGTGGATACTATATTCTCAGAGGATCTAGAGTCCAATATCGCTTTTCAAATCTTCCCATGATACCTACAAGTTGTCTTAAACAAATTCTTCCTTTGTGGTGGCTCTATAGTGCTAGGCACCTTCAACAAAGTTCTTCTTAACATCAAGTTCTCTCCATCCAATATTGGTCCTGCCTTGGAAATGGGAGAAGTAACACTTTGTGTGTCATCGTCTTGTACCAACTGATTTCTCCTATTCCCCATTGTAGATGAGGAAGTCTTTTTAGGACACTTGCCCATTGTGTGACCCACTTGGTTGCAATTGTAACACCTGTCAATAAAGACTAAATTGAATCTTCCTTGGGACTGAAACATTCCTCTAGGAGGCCCTCTTCCTCTGTATCCTCCTCTCTAGAAAGATCCTCTAAATTAATTCCCCCCACTATTATCCATAGACTAATTATCTTCTTATCTATTAGGAATTTTTCCTCTACCAAAGTTACTCCTGCCTCTCTGAAAACCTCTTTTGTTGTTACCACCTCTTCCCCTTTGATGGAAGTCATTCCTCCTTGCCTTATCCTCTTCTCTCAAGGCTAATTGAAAACACTTGTGCATCCGGTCAAGAGCCATCATGCTAATCTCATCTTGTATCCCTTGTCTCAACCCATTGAGATACCTTTCCACCTTCTCCATTTCTTCTTCTTGTCTTCTAGCCCTTAGGCTCAATTTGTTGAACTCCTCTGTGTAAGCACTTACTGTCATCTCCTTTTGTCTCAAGTTCTACAACTTTTGATACATTTGTATCTCATAGTCAGTAGGAAATAATTGTGCCCTTAATCTAATCTTCATCCTCTCCCAAGAAAAAATCTTCTTCTTTCCACTGGTCACTCTATCATCCTACATCATGTCCCACAACACCAATGCAGATCCTTTGAGTCTAGCCTTAGCATACCTGACCTTCTTGTCCTCTAAGACTTCCTTGTAATCAAATTGATTGTCAATGGCTTCAAGCCAATCCAACAAATCTTCTCCATTCAGACTGCCATACTAATATGGTATGTGTTCCATACTATCCCTTTTAAGGGACTTAAAGGCATCTAAGAATAACTTTTGTTCTTTGTCCATCTCAGGTTCTTTACCTTTGTTGGATAACTCTTCTGACTGAATTTCATCATCTCCATCACTCTCATCTCCCCATTCATTGATCTTCTTTTTGGTCTTCATCTCAGACACATTATCCTTCTCCAAGAGGCCTTGAACCAATTCCACTATGGCATCCCTAATCATTTCCTTAGGAGGCATGCTTTCTACCTCTTGACTCTCTTCCACTTCAGACATACACAACCTTCAAGAAAATCTGGCTCTGATACCACTCTAATGCAGATGGTTTAGGACTCTAGTGTTCTCTCACTCAAAATGTCTCTTTCTCTATCCTAGCCATCCAATGGTTACCTCTTTTTGAATCCTCCTCCCAATTAGGATTTCCAAGACCCTCACTATCAACTTCTCCTCCAAGGTATAGTTGATCTTTGGAAGATTCCAAAGTTTCTAGGCTTAACTAGTCCAACTAGTTCCCCAAATGCCTAGTCTTCCTCACTATATTTCCTCCTAGAATCCCAAACCCCTATTTAGGATCTTCCTATACATCCACTTAGACTCTTATCTATCTTCTTGACCCATCAAAGGTCATTCTGAAACCTTTCCCACACTTCTAGACCCATTACCAATCAAATTGGTCTCAATTTCACTAGGAGGCTTAATTGCCCAATTCCTAGTAGATCTAAATTCACTTTTTTGGGCTAATGCTCCCAAAATATTGAAATGAATCCACAAAATACCTTTAAAATATTCAAGGCATCAATGAACACTATCAAAATCCAAAGTCTTGACTTCTGGATGCACCCGCAACCCTAGTTTCTTTCAGGCCCTAGTTTTTAGCCTATTATTTAAGCCTCTGGACCAGTCAACATAAACAATTGTCAAAAACATCTCCAAACTTTGATTCACCTCCTTCCACCTTTGAATCCTTTTAGGAGACTATCTAGGGCATCTGAAAATGCCACTAAGTCTTTTTCCAAAGATCATGGGTGCTCGATTTCTTCACCCTGTCCTGACTCACCTGGATTCACCAGTCAGCCATAGGGCTGCCTATTTAGCCTAGGAAATCCATTCAAACTACAAGAATCAAATCAAAAACCCTATCTACAGAATCTAACCCTACTTTCTCCATGGTTTCATTCAATTCCACTGGTGGGTTCTTAGGTTAGAGCCATTTCTAACTAAACAACACTGTAATGTCACTTACAAACCAGTGCCCTACAAAATCCTCTAACTTTACACTACAAGAACTTGAAATAAAAATATCTATTGAATATGAAATATATTTCAAAACACTACACCCCCATGGGGTCTGATCTTCTCTTTCAATCCATACACAGTTGTATAGTAGCAAGGAAACAATGCAGAATACAAGAATGCAGTTACAGTCATCTGTACAGAGGTCTCAAAAAAAAAATGTTGCAATCCAAAATTTCATTAACCATCTCAAATAATCAAATCCATTCTCAAATACCTATCATGGGTAGTTAAAACTGACCTAACTACATTTTTTCCATTTCTTTCAAAAATTGCTCGAGCAACTTTCAAAGTTGCTAGCAACTTTTTGCATTATGAGTATTTTGACTCATTTTGTCAACTCAATGGGTGATTTTGACTTCCATGACCCTAGGTAGGATATGTAAGGTCCTAAAACACACCTCAAATTCACATTACACTAAAATAGCAACTTTTCACTATTTAGAGCCAAAATGACCCTAAATCACCTAATGAGCACTATGGCTCTTACAAACACGAAGTTGACTAACATTGCATCCAACCCATTGGACCTTACTCCAATACACACACAAAAACCTAATCCAACCCTAAAGCACAAAAAAACATAAAATAGGGAGGTTCCCTCAACCAGAACCACAGTGTGACATGATATCCACAAAATTTGTACTCTTTTGGAATACGCCCTGTTACGAGCTTACCGTGTTAAAAGTTTGCAAAAAACAATTAGGTCCAACCCGGTTAAGGAATTTTCCTCAAAACTCTTAGGATAATTTCCCTATCAGTATAATCATTTTTACAGGACTTAAAACACAAGATATTGTGTCACCTTGTTTCAAGATTTACAATAAAGATCTATTAGGATCCACCCTGTTAAGGGATTTCACTGTTATAATGATTAGAAAGAAACATATAAAATGATGTGTGAAAACTTCTCTACCTCTACATAATCAGATCCTTTTAAGATCTTAAATAAATAAAAACACTATATACTCTTCCTTGGCTTGATCACACTTTATTCCTTCACTTTCTTCGACAACGAATCCTTCTGAAATATGCAATTAGCAATCAACAACTGGCAAATAACTTCTTCTTTAAATTACAATATATAGAATTGCTTCCACCAACTTATGAAAAACCCTAGATCTAAGATATGAATGATCCAGATCATCTTAGGTAATATAAAATGTATCTAGACACTCAACAAACATTTTCCTCTGACTGCTTTGACTTTCTCATCAATTTTACCATGGTAGTTGAGAAGTTTCAAAACCTCATTTGACCAAAAGAAACTTCTTGAAGAAGCCACCTCAAACACATACCTCGATCAATGTGATGTCAAGTAATTCTGACAAATCACTTAACTAACTTTATACTTTATGAAAATAATCACCGATCCTTTTGCCACATCGAATTCCATCACCCATCTACAAATCTTCATATCATGTTCAAGAACTTTGTCTTGTTTACCTATTCATTCTATTAACGCCACTTCCAATAAATTAAACTAGTAGCATCAATTAACATTATGATTCATGCTTTCACATATAGTATCTTGACATTGTTTATAATCATATCCTATGACTTCTCCATATAATACTTTACCAATCTGGAACAACAATCAAATCACTTACTTGCTATCACTGACTATTTAGCAATTACCCAATTTGAGTCCAATAAAAAATAAGAAACTCAATTCTCCATATCAAGAGTCTAGATGGAAAATTTAACATCACAACACATGAAATAACCTTCCACTACAATAGAAACTTCAAAAATATACTGTAACTCATGATTCACTTACACAATATCAAGTAACATACTAAAAACACTAGGTCAATTAGTTGACATCAATGACAAACAAATAATTGATTCACCTATCATCAATTTTATACCAATATTCATTAATGAAACACTTAGCATCACTACAAAAATTATGCTAACAATATGCCCCTTTGGCATTGATGGAAACACTATGTTTCTCACGCTATGTCTCTCCTTAACTTCACAACACGTAAGTGGTATCCTTGGCAACACCCATATATTTCCACATTTTTCTTTACCTCTGATCATACATATTCTCACTCTATCACACCAATTCATCATCTTCATATACTCCCCCTTTCATCTTCATCTATTATGTTCTTCTATTTCTTGCATACATATTCTCTATCTGTAGAAAATATATATTCTCCCCCTGTGAGAAGTACATACATATGCTCCCCCTCTTACAACAATGCCAAAGTTGTCAAATCATTCAAGCATCTCTGATTACACTTTACTGAATGTTTATTTTTCTTTCCTTATCACCTCATTATAGGATCATACTTAAGACTTCTCTGTCATGGATTTTTCTGCCACTACATCAATTCATACATATAATTTTCTAATAAACACATATGAACTAATGCAACCAACATTATCCTCTAATTAACTTTAGATATGGGAATAACCCCTAATCTACTTCTAATATATTTAAAGGTATCTTTTTTTAGCGGCTTGGTGAATATATCATCAAATTGTTCTTTAGTATACACATAGTCAAGCCTTATCTCCTTCTCTTGTACTTCCTCTCTTAGAAAATTATATTTTATTGCAATGTGTTTTATCTTTGAGTGCATTGTTGGATTATTAGAAATATTTATTGCACTAGTTTTATCACAATAGATAACAATTGGTTCTCTGACCTTCTCATGAATTACCTTTAGAATCTATTTTATCTATACTTATTGTTGGAAATTAAGAGAAACAACAACATACTCTATCTCTGTAGTAGATTGAGAAATACAATTCTGCTTCTTACTAGTCCAGGAGACTAATCTTTCACTATGAAAGAATTATGCACCACTTGTAATTTTCCTATCATCAATATTTCTTTCCTAATCTACATTAGCAAATACATTCAAAGAAAAATTTCCATCCTGACCATACCATAAGCCATAATCTTTAACTCATTTGAGATATCAAAAGATCCTCTTCACTGCAACCAAATGTGAGTCCTTTGGGTTTGATATAAAACCTTACAACAATATCAGTAGCATGTGCAATATCCACTCTACTATGCACAACATACTATAGTTTACCGATCATGGATCCATACGTAGTTTCATTTACCTCCTTTTATTCATCCTCCTTAGATAATTTATAGATTGTGACCATAGGTGTTCCCACTGGTTTTGAATCTTCCATGCCAAAAGTTTTCAGAATCTCTTTCACATATTTTGATTAATTTATGTATATTCCTTTCTTTTTCTGTTGTACTTGAGGTCCAATAAAGAACTTTATCTCTCCTCTCATGGACATTTTAAATTCCTTTCTCATTTATTCTGCAAATGACTTTCTCAATACTTCATTTCCAACAAATATTATGTCATCAATAAAAATTTTAGCAATCAAAGTTATGTCTTCACTTTCAAATTTTAGATATACATTGATATTGTCACTAGTTCTTGTGAATCCAATCCAAATAAGGTATGCATGTAATCTTTCATACCATGCTCTTGGAGATTTCTTCAATCCATACAAAGCTTTAGAAAATTTACATACCATGTATTTACCTTTATTAGTTTAAAATCCTTCAGGTTTTTCAATGTATACTTCTTCCTCTAACACACATTTCAGAAAAGAAACTTTTCCATCCATTTGATATACCTTAAATCCTTTATAAGAAGCATATGCTAAAATTATCCTTCCACCTTCAAGTCTAGAAATAGGTGCAAAATTTTCACCATAGTCTAGTCCTTGTTCTTGTGCATATCCTTTGCAAACTAGCCTTGCTTTGTTTTTTATCACTTTTCCTTTCTCATTCAGCTTATTCCTGAAAATCCATTTAGTACCTATAACATTGTTGTCAATAGGTTTGGGTATTAAAGTCCAAGTGTTATTCTTCTCTATTTTTTTGAATTCTTCTTTCATAGTCATAACCCAATCATCATTATCCAAAACATATTTATTATTTTTAGGTTCTAATTCAGATAGCATACAAGTTATTTCTCTTACCTTGCTTCTTGTCATCAATCCAACATTTTTATCTCTAATAATATGATGTTGTGTATGATTAAGTTTCACATACCTTGGGAGTATCATTTTTGTTCTTTTGTTACCTTCATCTTCATTCACCGGTTGTGCATCATTGATCACTTCAGTCACCTATGGTACTGTATCTGGATCCACCGGTTGAACATAAACAAACCTATCATTGTCTTCATGTTCCTTCGTTCTATCTTCTTCATTTTTCTCTGAAAACTCATTAATTCTAACATTTGCACTTGAAATAATCTTGTCAGTATGCTTTTTTAAACATTTACAAGCTTTAGTTCTAGTAGAATATCCAAGAAATATTCCTTCATCACTCTTAGAATTGAATTTACCATCTTGATCATCCTTCTTTATGTAACATTTGCTTCCAAAAATTTTGAAGTAACTGACACTAGGATAATGACTATACCAAATCTCATAAGGTGTTTTGTTTGTACCTTTCTTAAGTTCTACCCAGTTCAAAGTATAAATATAAGTACTTACAACTTCGCTCTGAAAACTTTGAGGCACTCTCTTTTGTATCAAAAGTGTTCTTTCCCAATAAATTATGGATCCTTTTCTTCTTTGTGCAATTCCATTTTGTTTTGGTGTTCTTGATGCTGAAATGTGTCTCTTGATTCCATGTTCTTCACAAAATGTAGTAAACACATGTGAAGTGAACTCACCTCCTCTATCAGATCTAAGACACTTGAGTGCTTTACCTGTTTCTTTTTCAACTCTTGCTTTATACACCTTAAACATGTAGAATGCATCTATTTTATCCCTTTAAAAACATAATAGACATCATTCTTGAGTAACCATCAAAAAATAAGATAATTACTTATCCCCATAGTAGCTCTTTATTCTCATCAGTCTACACAAGTCAGTGTGCACGACATCAAGAATTTTCTGAGATGAATAGACTTTACTTGTAAAGATAGACCTATTTAGCTTTCCCAACTGACACTCTTCACACAACATTTTTCAGGTTTAGCTAAAGTAGGAAAACCTCTAACATATTTAGGCTTACTGACATTTACCAGATTATGAAAATTAAGATGACACAATATCATATGTCATAGCTAGAAATATTCATCTTTAGCAAACAAGTAGTGTTTATTAGTAGAGTTCAACTGAAATAGGTTACCTCTAGTCTGTTTACTAGTAGCAATCATCTCTCCAGATGTTCCTAAGATCTTGTAGACACTATTATAGAATTCTAACCTGAAGCCTTTGTTATTCAACCAAGAAACACTTAACAAGTTGTACTTTAATCTGTCATCCCAATAAATATCATCACAATTAGTGTTATCATTAAGTCCCATTGAATCTTTACCTCTTACCACACATGGTGAAGCATTGCCAAATTTGACTGCACCACCATTACATTCTTCCATTGAAATAAATTTCCTTTTTTCATCGATCATGTGATGTGTACACCCATTATCTATTATCTAGTCACCACTGTAATTCATTCTTGAAATCAATTCTTTCTTCTCACTATCTCCATCTTCATTGGTTGAGGGTTATTCTTTGATTGCAACAAAAACTATCTCTTCCTCCTCATCTCTTCCATATGATTCTTCATCAATCACTCCTTCTTCTAGATAACATGTAGTCTTGCTCTTGTCTTTGAAGTTCCTGAATTTATTGAACTTTTCCTTCCTTTCATTGTCATGACATCTAGATACAATATGACCAATATTATTACAAGAAAAACATTTTAAGGGTAGTTTACCTTTGCACTTTCCTTTTCCTCTAGGTAATCTTCTTTCTAGTAGTGCTTCCAACTCTTCTTGTTATCTTTCCTCGTATAAGATAGAATCATAGTCTTGATTTCCTTCATAATTGTTAGAGAATTCCTTTCCTTTCTTTGATGAACCAATAGTTAGGGAAGCTTTGAAAGAAGACTCTATTATAGGAGTAATTTTATCAAAATTCTTCAACACAAAAGTAGTAATATTTTCAATCAAATAATCCAGAGTCACATTTGTAGGACTGATAGATCTCATTTCTTGTATATCATAGAATCTAATAGCATACTATGGTAAAATGGTTCTTAAGATTTTACTTACCATATCATCATCTTCAAGTTGACCAACTATTATATAAACCCATTCAAATTTCATACCTTTCCTCTTTCTTAAAAATTAGAGGCACTCAAATATCCATGGATGGTTTGGACAATAGAAGCCTTCATTCCCTCCATGCATCTCCATTATACACTATTTATCCTTCTCACTCACTTTATTCACCATCTTACCAACCTTATTTTCCTTCCTCTAGTTTGGGGGCATCCTTTGCAACATAATCCTTGGGTCCTCATTCACATATTCCCCATCCTCCAGTCCTCCATATCATATCACTATCCTCCACTCACATCCCTTACACCCCATCCTTTCATATCATATATCTTTTATCCTTAATCTTCCTATCCTTCATTTTCTCACCTCTATTGTAGGGTATTTCACTCTTTTTCCACAAGCTCTTGGATATCCATCCTTTAATCCACCATATCCTTCCATACCATATTCCATATCCATCCATTACATCCATCTATCTCTTATATAAAAAATATTTCACCCATTACCATACCTTGGTTCTACCTTGTCATTAGTCCCAATCCATTCTATCCATTGGCAATCTTTCAATTGGATCCCGTCCAATCCATTTGTCATTTTCATCTCATGTGTAATCCATTAATCCTCCTTCCATCCCATTCACTCCATCTTATGCATCAAATACTTTCACATCAAAGTAATTTATCTTTTAATCCAATTTATCTTATCCTTCAATTCTATCATATTCTCCAATTCATCTTATCTTGTAATCTATCTTATCCTCCAATTCTATCATATTATCCAATTCATCTTATCCTCCAATCCTATCATTCCAATAATTTATCCTCTTCTATCCAATCTATTCATCCAAACATTCCCTATAATCCAAAAATACCAATCAATCCAATCAAGCGCAATCAATAATAATCCATGCAATCCAATCTTGTAATCTAAAACATCAACCTTTAATCACATCATCATCTTGATTAAAATAAGATGATAATCCATTGATAAAAATTTTAATAAAATCACCATCATGAGATGTTGACACAGGGAGGGGGTGGAGAACAAGGTCCCAAGGCACTCCCAGCTATCCAAGCCACCTTGCAAAACAACACGGAAGCAAAACAAAACAAAGGAGAGGAGAAGTAGTAGATACATATATTAATTAATCAAACTCAATACATGTCAAGTTGTAAGGCCTTCCCAGTTTTGACCATATACATTCAAATTTTTACAGAGTAATCTTCATACATGAGAGGTCACAGACCTACAATTTAGATATGCTAACTCTCAATCTTCTATCTCAAACTGATACCAAAACTACTACCAAAAACTACTACTCCAGCACTATTTCCTAATCTAAGAACATAAAACAAATATATACAAAAGTCCACCAAAGAGGTCGACACTCAGATCCTAAAGAAAGACCCAAATTTAGGTCCAGACATATCCCAATGAGAGACCCCACATTAATTACTATGAGGCCTCACCCCAAACCCCATCGTAGTTTTCTAGTTTTCTTCTTATGATAGATTTAGCATATGATACTTTGCTTTTGATGCACTATAGACATTATGGACTTTAGGCTTTATGCCATGGATTTGATTGTTTTGGATGTATGAACACATGATGATTTATGATGCACCTTATGGACTATATTATGTTTTTTATTATGAACCTTTATTCTGAGACTATTGATTTGGAAACTCATTATGATTATGTTATGGTTATTGATGAGATTTGGATATAATTGATTTAAATGTTGAATTTCAATTTATTGCAATGCGAATTTTACCTTATGATAAATGCTTAAAATGAGAATTATGTGATCTTGTGATTTTTAGTAATAACTTAGTATATTGATGATGTCCTTATATTCTGGATATTGCGTATCTCTTTATGATGTATATTTATTTTCTCAGACTACTGATATTTGAATTGAGTGTGCAGGTAAGAAACCATGGTATTTTATTCAGGGAACCAAACAAAGGGATATGTGAACTCAGTTGAGCCAAGGTTGCGTCTGATGAGAGACAAGACCTTGTTGTTTCATAATTTTATTCGTAAAAGTATTTGGATGAGTGTGAAAGTGTAATCTTTAAATGTATTTCTTAATTTCTTTGTGAGTTTTTCCTAAGTGGATATGACATGGCCTAGTGATGTGTAAATTTTGTGTGTGTCATTTGACACTTGTGTTTTGTACTTAAGGCAATGACATATCAACTTGGGAATGGTTGTCCACCTACCTAGATTAGTACATTAGTGAATCCCCATATGCACACCTTGGGTTGGGAGATGGGAGTGTGGTCACCTCATTGAATTTTCGAAATTTCTCTTAGAATGGACTTTTAGAGAGGTTGTGGAGTGTCCAGGGGTGTTTTGGGGTCATTTTTAGGTAGCCCACTTGTTATACCAATAGTTAAGGGCCTTTTTAAACCTAGGATAGCCCCCATTTGACCATGTGACCCTTCCAAAAAGCTGAATTCCCAAGTTGGACGAAAATCAACTCTTGTGAGTCTTGACTTGGGTAGAACACCATTCCATATTAGTGTTAAGACATGATTCACCTTTTTGGAATCTCCTTTCTTAGTGCCATATTTGGTATGGTGTAAGAGTTTAGGGAAGAGGGACCAATTAGAAAACTTTTCTTCTCCCCATGAGATTTCTAGAGAGCTTTTTAGTGGGAACTCTCCAAGTTGGAGAGTTTGAACACCCACTCCCTAATTTTAGGGACATTGCTAGAGTTGGAGATCTTAGAAAGAGGGAGTTGGCTAAAAGGGAGCTCTTCTACAACTTTCTTCCTTAAGCTTGGATCTTAGGTTGGTGGATTTTTATGCACTCTTTTTCTTTCATGCAATAATATGTGCTCTTGTATATGCTTGTTGTTGTGTTATGAGTTTGTTGTAAAAGCCATGAATCTTGTTGTTAATGTGTTGTTGAATGTTGTTGCAAAGATTTTTCTTATTTTTCCTTTGTATTTTTTTCGTTAATGGGAGTATCAAGACTCACTCACCCTTGGGAGGGAAGAGTAGTCTTGGGGGTGGAGGAGTTATGACAGCCCTTGGTGTAAAGTCTCTCCTCAAGGAGGAGAGGGAAAAATCATTGAGTATGGGCTCCATGAAGCCTCCCTCATAGTGCTTCATTGGGGGTCATAAGGGTTGACATTTTTCTTGTTGCAAATGTGATTGTGAGAATATTTTTTGGACAGCCATGTGAAGGATAGAATTTTTTTTTATGTTTGGGTTGGCCTTCTCCTTTGGGTACTTGGTCCACTTCACCCCAAGAAGGATCCTTAATTGATCCATTGTGCAAGCCTTTGGGAATGGGAGTTAATGTAAAATCCTTATGTTAATTGTTGTAGTGTTTGTGTGAATGTCTTCCACTCTTTGTTTGGTTCCCCAAGCTCCGGGGTGGCCTCATAAGAGGCCTAGGTTAGGTGGAGAGCAGCCCCATGGTTTCTTATTTTCCCTTATTTTTGCTCTTGTATGCAGATTTGAAGTTGGAGCTATTTTTGGAGCATAAATTGAAATAAGGAGAAGAGTGACCTACTCATTAAGTTCAAGGATACAAATGTGTTCTTTTGTCAAAAGATATATTTTGGAGTAGAGGGTTTTGATTTAAGCCATATGGCTGATTTGTGTAGCTCTTTTCAATATTTTTTTTTTGTAAGAAAACTTTTGGAGATGACAACTTCATAAGAGTGTTTATGACTCTAGTGTAAATAAATTTTCTCTTCATAGTTAAAATAGATTTTGGGTAAATCTTGTTGTTTGTGTTTCCTTATTGTTGCAAGAAAACATGGTAGTCTAATTTGTGATATTTAGCTCTTTTACTTTTCTAAATTTTAGTAGTTTGAAATTCTAGTTAATGTTGTTGCAACTAAGTTGTTTTATGAGATTATATATGTAACACTATCCTTTATAAAGTTGAAAAAAAAAAAAAAAAAAGACATTTTTACTCCTAAATAAAAT
>MU223813.1:2822913-2835202 GCA_018584345.1 Thuja plicata | reverse complement strand
GAGACCAAGAAAGGGGATCTTAAATTCTATAAATTGATTGACTAATATGATTAATGATAGTAATTGAAAAGAATAGGAGAAAGCACCAACCTTACAAAATTGCAGATTAAAGATTGCTATTTTCTGATATTTGTAGACTATTTCTGGAGATGCTGACAGTTGATACCAAACTGGAATAGAGAGACAGACAAAACCCAAAAATATTTTTCCATTCTGATGTCGTCTTATGAAAAAGGTCGACCCTGTACCACTTTTTCCAACTCAATCTACTCAACTCCGAAAGTGTCCCTGTTCGCACAGTCTGAAAGAAATCCGAAAAGGGTATCCAGATCTAGCCTCAGATTTACAGTCCCGAACCTGTACCTACAAGAAAAATGTTCTTTTGTTTTTGTGGAGGGGTTTGCCTTAGTCAAACCTTGATTTAGGAATTAACCTTGAAATCAATCAAGTATGGAAATCTAACAAGTAGTAGAATTGAATCTAATAGTGAAGCTATGATATGGAATAGATATGCAATTGTAATTCAAATGTAGCAAGTATGTAAATATGAAAGCATGGAATTTAGAAACCATAAACCTCCATGATTGTATGCTTGGAATCCACCTTGAAAGATTTTTGAGGATGCACAAAGGATCTTGAAGGAAGATCACACCATCATGATGGCTAGATCTAGGGTTTGAATGATGAATCTTGAATGCTTGAACCAAATCCCTTCAAAGGCTTTAAAGCTTGAATCCTTGATCTTCAATGGAGAAATTTGAATGCTTGAAAGGAAGACTTGAACACCTTAAGATCTTGATAACATGTATAAAAATTTATGCTTGAACAAAATCTTGATCACCTCTTATCTCCTAGTTGATAGTTGATCATGCTTAGAGAAAAAATGAGAGAGAAGGCTTCCTTTTATATGAAATTAGCGAAAAATATTCTAAGGAGGCCTACATAGGATAATTAAATCATCATTTAAGCCTTTACCCCTAGGAGAGGACCTATATTAAATATAATTTAGGAATTAACCAATTCGGAACCTGAAACAGCCGACCCGGAAGCGGGAGAGAACTTTTTGCAAAGACCGACATCCAGGAATCTGTGGGATTCTGGGTTTGGGACCCTAGGACATGGTTGAGGTCAGACCTTTCCTAGGATAGGGTTGAGTTTGACCCTATCCTAGGGAATGGTTGAGGTTGACCTAGTCCCAGAAGGTTGACCCTGTCCCTGCATCCCAGAAATAGAGTCCTGCAACCTAGAATGCAGAAATCAGTCCCGAAAGTGGTATAAGGAGGAGAAGATCAGGGGGAGATGATGTATAAATGGGGGGATGATTTAATGGAGGTAAAATACATCCCCTAAGGATGGCTAAACACTCTTAACATGGAATTGCTTCCATTTTAAGATGATACAATTATAGAAGTGCCTCACCCCAGAGGGTCAATTTAATTTAGAATCATTAAGCTTTTAACATACCTAATTTTCTGAGAAACCCTGGAGATGGAGGATAGGGAGTCTCTCTCTCTTTCTCCACATCATCAAACTCTATTAATAAAATTTAGTATATGACATGTGTACTCCATATAACCTCACCTTGTTAAATCTTCGAGCATTATCCTAAAATTAATCCTAGTCAATCTTATGATTAACGTCACCTTGTGCAACTTATCCTTTAGTAGATGTTTAGGGTTAAGGGAGGTTGACACTTGTCATGATTCCCCTTACACCCTATTGAAATTAATATTACTATTAAATTCACCTTCAAAAAAAAAATTTGTTACATTATTGGGCATAAAATTTTGGGCATGACAATTACACCACATAAATTAAATGCAGAAGTCAGCCAAATTAGGATAAACAACTCAGTAAGAAGCCAATCAAGAAACATGAACAACTCAATAAGAAGATAATCAAGCATCAGAAACAACTCGATGAAAACCCAACCAAGCAGCCAACATTCACTGAGACCCATCAGTAAAGTATGACAAAACAAGTAACCAAGCAATAGTAGTTACTAAACACTTCACCGAGCAGCCTCCAAACAAGCTAAAGAACAAAATCAAACATATTTTTGGTTGATCAGTATTGCCAAAGAACCCAAGATGCTCCTGCATCAGAAACCTGGGGTTAAAATAAATTATTCCCTGAATCATGTGTTAGGTCCAACATGAAATGAGTCCAACTTAGATTGATAAATCAAAGATGAGTCCTTAATCCGTTTGTTCTTCCATTTAATTAGATACTCCATGTATTCTTTTCCTATTGTACTTCTGCCAACTCTTTGTTTCAAAATATGTTCAACTTCCTCTATCTATTTCTTAAGATAATCACTTGGTACTGTCACTTATTCATCAGGTTCATGATATTCATACAAGTCTGAAATATTAAATATAGGTTATATATCCATGTCATCGGGTAATTCCACTTCATAAGAATTTCCACTATCAAATCTTCTCAGTATTTTGCAAAGACAAAATTTCTTCATTTTCAATTTACCATATGTTCCAATAGGAAATCTTCCTTTCTTCAAATGAACCATTATTGCATCACCAACTTCAAAGTTTTATGTCTTCTTGATCTATCTACA
This sequence comes from Thuja plicata, assembly GCA_018584345.1. Classification (NCBI taxonomy): domain Eukaryota; kingdom Viridiplantae; phylum Streptophyta; class Pinopsida; order Cupressales; family Cupressaceae; genus Thuja; species Thuja plicata. The sequence continues at coordinate 2,832,627 of MU223813.1, read as the reverse complement.
CTATCCTTGTATTTCAAATTACTTTTCTCCAACTTCTTTTTTACATCTTCATGTAATGTCTTCATAAACTCAACAAACTTTTTTGCTTCATCACTTCTTTTCTTTTCTCCAGCAATGTCTCTTAAGTCTAAAATACCTCTCAGTTGTGTCCAATGAACAATCTCAAAAGGTGTTTTTCCAGTACTTCTATTCACAGAACTATTGTATGAAAACTTTTCTTGTGCCAACATCAAATCCCAGCTACTCAATGTGTCGCCAACTAAACATCTTAACAAAGTACCCAAACTTTGGTTTACTTTAACTCGGTGTCCAACTTCTTCCAAAGTGTTTTCCAAAAATATCTAAAAAATGTATTGTCTCAGTCAGAGATGATATTCCTCTGTAACCCATGCAATCTGACAATCTCCTTAAAGAGAAGATCTGCTATATGTACTACATCTGATGTTTTTCTACATGGTATGAAATTTTTCATCTTAAAAAATCTATCCACAACAACAAAGATGGAATAATTACCTCTTGTTGTCCTCGGTAAGCCAAGAACAAAATCCATGTTGATATATACTCTAAGGTTTCTCAGGAACAGTAATCAATGTAAACAAACCAATATTCTGACTTATTCCTTTTGCAACTTGACAAATGCCACAAATTTTCACAAATTTTTTAACATCCTTATACAATTGAGGCCAAAAATACCTTTCCTTCAGCAAGCTCAATGTCTTATCAATACCAAAATGTTCAGCCAAACCACTACTATACTACTATGTTTTTCCTTTATCAAATTAGTTCTCATTAATCCTCTTTGTATGAACAACTGAATACATTTTAACAACATATCTTCCTAAATAAAATGGTCTTCATACTTACTTGATTGATTTTGAATAGGTGTTCTACACATTCTCCACTCCTTAGAAAAATCAAGATTTTTTCATACAAATGCTTCATATCATTGAAACCAAGAACTTGAATTCTCATTTCAGCTAACAAAGGTCTTCTTCTACTCAATGCATCAGTAATTTGGTTATAAAATCCACTCTTATGTTTAATCACAAATGTGAAACATTGCAAATACTCTACCCATTTCATATGTCTCTAATTCAACTTATTATGACTACCCAAATATTGTAAAGCCTTATGATCAGTATACAACACAAATTTACTTGGAAGCAAATAATGTCTCCATTTATTCATACCTTGAACAATAGCATAGAATTCTTGATCATAGATAGAATATTTCCTTTTTGCATCATTCAACTTTTCACTAAAGAAAGCAACATGTTTACCTTCTTGAGTTAACACAGCTCCTATTGCACTTCCACTTGCATCACATTCAACTTGAAATACCTTATTGAAATTAGGTAAAGCTAACATAGGCAATTCAACAACCTTCTTCTTCAAAGTCTCAAAACTCTTATCAGCTCCATGTGTCCATTTAAATTCTCTTTTGTCTCCTCTCATTGTCTCAGTCATAGCATTACAAATAGAACTGAAATTTATGATAAACTTTCTATAAAAACTTGCCAATCCATGAAATGATTTTACCTCACTAACATTCTCAGGTGTAGGCCAACTAAGTATAGCTTCAAACTTCTTAGGATCAATCTTCAAACCATTAGCTGAAATCACAAAACCTAAATACACAACTTATTATTTCATAAATGAACACTTTTTTAGATTTATCATCAACTTTTCCTCTCTCAATCTCTGCAATACTTGTCTTATATGCATCAAATTATCTTCTCTAGTCTTACTAAATATCAGAATATCATCCAAGTATACAATCACACATTTATTCAAGAATTTATTCAAAACTTCATTCATTAACCTCATAAATGTACTTGGTGCATTCATTAAACCAAAAGGCATAACAAATCAGTCATACCAACCTTCTTTCATCTTGAAATTAGTCTTCCACTCATCACCTTCTCTGATTTAGATCTAAAGATGTCCACTCTTTAAATCAATTTGGGTAAAATATTTTGCTCCACTCAAACAATCCATTATATCATCCATCCTTGGTATAGGAAACCTATAATTAACTATGATCTTATAGATTGCTCTTGAATCAGTGCACATTATCCATTCTCCATTCTTCTTAGGTTCCAATACATCTAGTACTACACATGGACTCAAACTTTCTCTGATCAAACCTTTTTTTAACAGCTCATTGATAGCTACACCCTTAGTGTGCTTGCACAAGCCTAACTAGGACTCTTACTATTCCTAGACTTCAAAAGAACCTACCCTCTCTTCTAGGATCTTTCAATCCCTTTCTTAGTTATCCTAGGACTTCTCCAACACCACTCTATGAGTTGGTAAATTTTGTGCTTCACCTTGGGGTTTCTATTAACAAAGTTCACTTCAATCCTTTACTCCTTCTTGGAAGACTCCAAGTGCATTTTCAACTCCTCTACTTCACAATTGTATGCAGGGGGTGTGATCCATGTTTTGGAAACTTCTTTAACTCCACATGATCCCATTTAGATAGGGCATCAATACTTTGATAAATGATCTCGAGACAATCTATGAAATTGGTCTTTTAGGCATAATAGGTCATTTAGCCCTAATCAGCTAGTTTTTCACACTTGTTTCACAACTTTCCCAAATAACCCCAAAAACAAAGTGGATATTTTGACACCCTTTTCCAAGAAATTAAATATAGTGTATGTCTTAGGGTTATAGGGTCTCTGCACAATGGGTTCCTATAATTAAGGGCTAATAGGGCTAATTGGGATATTCTGGTGATTTCTACTTAGAAATGTATCTTATAGGATTGGACAATGCCTAATATTTCTAGGAGGTGAATATAGGACCTCTATTCTCACAAAACCATGCTTGGTTTCACGTCTATTCCAATCCTTCCCCTGCAATCAAACACCATTAGTTCTCTGGGAAATACCTAACTGGGTGTATATGACTCGCATAGGGCTTTCCATTAAAAATAGCTAACTTGCTCCTCTAGACTCCTACACTCATATTTACACTATATAGAGGCTCCCCTATTATATTCATCCATACCATGATGAAATTCACAGTTGGATTCTATGGGGGAGCCATTTTGCTCAAATCTGCCCTGTCAACACCAACAACTATACAACTTACAAAAAATTTACAAGACTAATCAAATGAATTCACAAAAACTTTAAATATAAAAAAAATATTCTTGAAAATATTCCTACTACATAAATGCAACACTAGATCTCACTATTCAATCCATCTACTAACACTCATACACAAAAGTAGTCAATTGCGCATACAAATTAGTAAACAGAGCTTTCTTTGCAATTCAAAATATCACATTACATCCTCACACCTTGGGAAATGGGATATTTCATGTCTAAATATGATTTTACCATGATTATAGGAAGTTACACCAGCTACACATCATCACACATAGAAAGGAATCCAATATTGCAAATGTTGTCATGCAACATTTTGACAACTTTTTGATTTTTTCATCTAAATTAATTATGACCTCTAACCTATCATAACTAATGTAGAAACATCATAGAGGACATATTAGGAACAAAGATAATCCTTTTTAATCCTTCTAGGCTTTTAGACCCCAAATTTCCATTTTTGCTAACTAAAGCACAAAACACACTAAAAACAAAAACAAACAACTAGGTTGGATTGATTTTTCTATTTTTATATAAGTCAACTCAAAGGGCACCGGTAGGAAAGAGTCGACTCGAGAAAACCTCCACTTTTTCCCAAAAAATAAAAAGAAAAAAGAAAAATGAGACCAATGAATCAATCTCTTACAATCATCTTGTATATTTTCTATGTGGTATTTATAAGGGAATTTACATCCTAGTTTAGAATTTATAAATGTATTACATGTTGGCTAGATATTTCCTTGTCTTGTATCATATTACATTCCCTTTATATATGAGGTGTCCATACAAGTTACATTGCTTTCAAAATTCAAAAGGTTGAACTCGGAATTATGATCAACTATTTGTTTTGTCCTCTAGTCAAGCATCCATAAATTCACAAATTCAACACTTTTGAGTGAATCATCATATTACTGCAATCATACGTAAACTAGACTATGCTTATCTGCTATCCTTGTTAGTTAAATTAATATTAGATATACATATTACCTTTTCCCTACAATTCAACCATTTATTATCTTAATAATTTTAACTTATTCACTCCTATTTTATTTTTTGATATATAACGAAAATGGAGAGAAACTCAACTACAAATATGAATAGCTAGTAAACGTTATTAGAAACATAAGTGCCTAATCTTAATAAGCTGAGAATCCCTAAACGAGAATAGTTCAATCTCTATGTAAATATTCAACTTATTATTCCAAATCATTCTAGGTTAAGACCATTCAATATCAAAAGGAGACAATTTTGTATGAGAGGAGCCCATTTCCCAAACCAAGAAAATAAGTTTTGCTAGGAAATGCTTATCCAAGAGAACCCTTAAAGACTAAAATTTATAACTAGAAATGTTGAGTAAGTCCTTTAATGTGTGTGTGTGTGTGTGTGTGTGTGTGTGTGTGTGTATTATTGATGTTTATAGCTTCGATCAGATAAAATTAGCATAATATTGATATTAATATATTTATATATATTTGTTATTATATTAGTAATAAATATATATATATATATAGAGTGATTAAATATATATTATATAAATTGAGATTATATATATATATATGATTTTGAAAAGAAAATTAAAAGACATATAAATCTAATATAAAATTTAACATGGTATCAGAGCCAAGTTCCTTCTAAAAAGACTAACCGCTTAAAGGAAGATCCAATTAGATTGAAGATTAAGATCAGTTTTAAAATTATATATATTTGTGAAATTCTTGCACCGATAAAACGGTGAATGGAATCAGACTTGAAGACAGGCTTGAAGGTGCTTCAAATTTTGAATCTTGGGAACTACGTATGATGCTAATTCTAAGAAAGAATGAGTTAAAAACAATTGTAGAAAATCATCCTAATAAGAATGACGAGAAGAGCCAATGGGAAAAGGACAATACCAGAGCAATGGAGTTACTAGTAGTTGGAGTAAAAGATCACATACTACCCATTGTCACAAAGTTAGACTCTGCATATGAAATGTTCAAAGCCTTGGAAGACATGTATGAGATCAACAACACTAGCAGGATCCTCACTCTTAAAAATCAAATCTCTAATATTAAAATGAATAAAGGAGAGACTGTCACCTCATACTTTATGAGGATAACAGAATTAATAAACCAACTATCGATGATTTCTTACATCTACGATAGTAAAGAGTTAACTATGGTAACTTTAAATGGACTCCCTATGTCATGGGAAAACTTTAGACAAGGAGTAAGTGCTCGTTCAAAAATCCCCAAATTTGATTGACTAAAAGCTTACTGCATTCAAGAAGAGTGTAATCTGATATCTAGAAGAATTATGGAACCCATAAATGAAGATGCTCAGATTCTCGCCACTATTTTGAAAAGGAAAAAGGGAAAGAAGTCATATGGTAAACAACCATTCAAGAAACCCAAAGACTACTCTACAATACAATGTTATAGATGTGACAAATATGGTCACACTGCAACAATATGTCCTGACAGACTCAAACATCAAGCTACCCTTGCTGGAGTCAGTAACTCAGAATTGTATTCAGAGAAACTTGTATTCTAAAGAACCAGATTGAGAGGGATTTCACTGATAAAGATAGAACTCTTCTGAGGTAAAACTTGATGTAATTGTAAATTTGATTATTCTACTAATAAAATATTAAAATATTTTTCATGGCTAAATGGGCCCTGTGTAAATCATGAGGAAGTGACGACTTTCAAAAGATTATCACTTGTATTTGTTAAAGTTATTGAAAGATGATGATCTTACAATAACTTGATCTTCTATTGTGATAGACATCATGTGATGGCTGAAACAGATCATAATAGATGATGTAAAATGTTCTTATGGTAAGTGCACATTACCTATAGAATACTTTTGAGTTATGGTGAATATCATGAGACTTGATATTCTTGGTCAGACCATATCTCTGATATCATATTGAGGTAATATCTAAAATACTTTTGAGTTATGGTGAATATCATGAGACTTGATATTCTTGGTTAGACCATATCTCTGATATCATATTGAGGTGATATCTAAAATACTTTGAGTTATGGTGAATATCATGAGACTTGATATTCTTGGTCAGACCATATCTCTGATATCATATTGAGGTGATATCTAAAATACTTTTGAGTTATGGTGAAAATCATCAGACTTGATATTCTTGGTTAGACCATATCTCTGATATCATATTAAGGTGATATCTAAAATATCTTGAGCTATGGTGAATATCATGAGACTTGATATTCGTAGTCAGACCATATCTCTTAATACCACAATAAGGTAATATCTTCTCTCTTATAAGTATTGATTTTTAAAATTGCATTTTGATGAACTTTATCTTCCCTAGCTAAGAGGGAGTGTTGATGTTTATAGCTTTGATCAGATAAAATTAGCATAATATTGATATTAATATATTTATATATATATTTTTATTATATTAGTAATAAATATATATATATATTGTGATTAAATATATATTATATATATATATATATTGGATTTTGAAAAGAAAATTAAAAGACATATAAATCTGATATAAAATTTAACATATATATATACATACAAATATACATATACATATATATATATATATATATACATAGATATATATATATATACACACAAATATACATATACATATATATGCATATATATATATATATATATAGAGATATACATATATATAAACATACACACACACACAGATATATATATATATATATATATACATATACATATATATATGTGTGTGTGTGTATATGTATATATATGTATGCATATATTATTAATCCTTGATAGGAGGCTACCTATTAACCAAGCTTACCAAATTAAGATTGAAGGAATTATATTTTTCCATTTGTATACTTAGAGAAAAATATGATCTGCACCATCAGTTTACTCTACACCGACAGACAGGGCACAACACTATCTGATGCCAATGTTACCCAACAAATACTGTTAAAATGTTACCCGATGACAAAAATGTAAATGATACCTGATGAGTAACAACAGTACTACCCTACAGTACAGAAAAGAGAGGAACCCGATAGATACAGGGAACCCAATGATCAGTTTAGTTAAGGAATGCTAACAGAATGCAAGTTCAAATAGACAACCAAGAACCGACGGTCAGTTACATCCCACAAAAAGTGGATCTGACTTTCCACGTCAGATAAATCACTAAATTTGTATTTATAACTTTGTGATTTGCTTTTAAATCCATTATGTGTGGAGGAAGAAATGTAATCTTTATTGTTTTAATTCTTTTTACTATTTTAAAACATGCAAACTAAAGATCAAGGTCAAGTTGTAAACCTTGGATCTGAGAGTTAACATTGTAAATCATGAATTCTAAGATAGGTCAATACTTGTATAAATAGGTGCTCAATCCATTGAGAATTGTTTTTGTTCAATGAAGATAGTAGCCACGAAGAGCAACTAAAGACCAGACAAAGAATTCATGTAGAAGAACAGAAACAGATTCAAATCAGTTTATAAGAATAGACCAGAGGCTACCGACAAGCAGAGAAAAGGTATTCATCAATCACTTAAGGTGATATTATTATTGTAAAGGTTTTAATGGATCTATAAATTAGAAATAGTAGATTGCATACAGTCAGTTCAACATTTGTACTCATTCTAACAAGTGTAGTACACTAATAAAATCCTTTCAAGAAAGGTGGGCTTAACCATCCTATTGTAAATCTCATAACTGAGTGCACACTTAAATCAGTGTTGCTAAAGCTCTTAATAGAGTAGATCTTAACAGGTCTCCACCTTAATACTCTTAACAGGGTAGATCATCAGAAGTGATCAAATTGTAAGCCTTAACCGACTCGCTTCCATTATGCAAATAGTGAAGTTTTGTGGGTGCCATCCCCACTATAGTTTTTACTTCCTAATAGGAGTTTTCTATGATACCATATCTTGTGTTATGTGTTTGTCAATTTCATGAATATTTCTATGAATGATTGAAAACTATTAAAGATTGTGAACAAACAATATATGCATAAGAAAGAATAACAATAATGGTTGGTAAATTAGAATTGAATGATCATTAATGACAAATTGAGTAAAGTGTTAAAATTTCTAGAGGTACTAATTCACCCCTCCCCTCTCAGTACTACTTCCCATTAAGTCCAACAAAAATCATATCCAAACCGTATGGACTTCAAAATAAAATGAAACAATCTTAAATTTAAAAACAGTATATTGCCATAGTTAATATTTGATGTATAATTTATAAAGTTCAAGAACTAGCATCTGCCTTTGTATGAGTATATTTGAAATGCCAAAATTATAAGTTTATCATGTCCATCAAATGTTAGGTAAGACCCTTTAGATTAACTGAAACAGTAGACGAGTATGAAAAAATAAGTGGCTTCTTGCTCAAAAAACCCTAAATGCCAAGGGGTATTATTAACTTGTAATTTTATAATCTTGGTAGATACATTTATCTTGGTCCAACCTGCAAAAAAAGATAAAGAGGGATTTTAAATATTTTGATTAGTAATGATGAAGAATTTCTATGTCTTCAACATTGATATTGGCCTCCTCAATGTCATCCTCCATAATATAGTCCTCCACCTAGTTCCTATTAGCTAGAATTCTGATCTCAAAGATATGCATGAGGAAGTTCACATTTTTTTCAATTATGGTTGTTTGGGCCGAGAATCTATCTAGGTCTTCAAAGTACAGAATTAGGTAGGTAAGCGTAGGTCTATTACTTACCATGAGTATACCATACTTACTAGTTTGTTAAATTGTGAGTTCATTTCTAATGCTCACCATTACCTTATCTAGATCAATCATGATGCACTCAATGAAAAGTTCCCTACACAGCCTAGCAATATCGACTCGATTGTTAATGAAATGCATGGAAATGGCTGTGAACATGGCTGGGATATCATGATTATCTCTAAACTTATCACAGTAATTTACAAATTGATCCTCGAGGCTCCTAAGGACAACTCTCCATATGAATTTATTTTTGACATCCACAATGTCGAAGGCCATCTGTCTACTAAGGCATCCTAGTTTTATCAGGGTCTTCATTTATCAAAGATGGTATTGCTTGCGAAGGAGGGGAAAATTACCTTTAATAGCCTAAACAATGAGTATCATTTAATAAAATGTTCCCGCAAGGAGCCACGAAGTGACATATTATGTCACTTGTCATAATCAGAATGACTTCCGCATTGGTTTCTTAATTTTATCATAATTATGTGTCATGAAAATCCTTTGATGTCTCCCAACGTTCAATTCCATGTAATAATTTCCTTAATTAGTGCACCTCAGAGATTTATGCAATCTGGGAAGTACAACCCTTGCCACCTCCATCTTTGTTGAGATGTTCATCATATTCCAAGTATGTGGAATATTAATTTGGTTACTTATTGTAATTAGTGACTAGCATAATATTATTGTTTAATATATTTTTGTGTGTAAATAAGTACATCCTTATGCATATGAATTCACACACACACACAAAGATATATATGTGTGTGTGTGTGTGTGTGTGTATATATATATATATACATACATACATATATACATATATACATATATACACACACACACACACACACACACACACATATATATACATATGGGTGATCCC
>MU223813.1:2798287-2820914 GCA_018584345.1 Thuja plicata | reverse complement strand
TATATCTGTGTGTGTGTGTGTGTGTGTGTGTCTATATACATATTGACAGGGATTCCCTAGGTCTTTCTCACCTTCTTGTTCTTCTTGAACCTTTCACCAATTAGGTTCCTAATCTAGGACTCCCAAACATTAGGATGTTACTCCACTAACCTTCAAGCTATCCATTCTAAAGGCTCTGTCAATACCTCCTTGAATGGTCCTATTCTTTCCATCTCTTGAAGGGGTTAAAAAGGTCTCTAATTAGGCCAAAGAACCTAATCCACAATCCATTATATTCTCTTAACTAGGAACTTCTTCATCGTTGACAAATTTGATGGTTTTAGAACTACTAGGCTTGTAGGTCTCAATTAGCCCTAATTCTGAGGTTTTTGGGTTCTAAAAAAAAGTTATTACAAACACCCCACTGATCACTCCACCTTTCTAAATACCCTTTTGGAAGACCTCCAAGATTTTGTTGGTCTTGTTCCTTCAATGCTTTGTGCAGTGACCAAACCCTAAATCACCTACATAGGCCTATTTGCATCCTTTGATTTATCTTTGGCTTCAAAAATATAACAAATGGATTCAAAATGACTCCACCCTGTGCCTAGGATTAGCTCCTATGACCTCCATGAATCCTTCCGTGACTTTATATTGTATTTCCCAATCCCTACCTGCAAGCAACAAACTATGCAACTCAAAATTACCTAGTTGGGCTTTCACTGTGCTCGCCTAAGGCATGTTGTCAAAATTATGGTATTGAGTTTTCTTACTTGCCACTAGATTGATTTTACTTTACATATCCTCTACTTAAATAATTCCAATGTACATGAAGATTCCATAGTGGAGTTTCAAGCTGTGGGCATTTTTCTAACAAAACACCAAAACTGCCAGCAAATATAGTCTTGGCTCAAGAATTTAAAAACTACAAAACTATACAAAGAAGAAACTACTAACTACATAGAGACAATAAATAATCTACATTAAATAATTTCAAAGAGAAGGATTCAATTTCAATGCATGATACCCAATAATTTCCAATTTACACCAGACTATACACAATCTTCAGAAAATTGTCAACTGTATTCAAGAGTTAAAATTTTCAAAAACACTTCCAACCTTTTTAAAATAACTTATTAGGTCTTATATATGTCTCCTCCAAGTGTATGAACCTATTGTGTGATCCCATAACTGATTTCTTACAAAATGCACTATCCTACCCAAATGTTGTCAAGCAACTTTGATAAGTTGATCTAGCAACTTTTTGCAGCTTTCACAATATTACCACTATCAATGCCTTGACCCAATATATGGGTGTATAATGAAGTTTTAAGACCTCATAAAACTATTTAAGAATAAAACATAACTCTCTCATCATAGTGAATCCTTTTTGCATGGTGTGATCACATTTTGGCCTAAGTGCCCATTGACCAAATTCTGACAAGTTACAAAAAATAAACAAACACACCTCCAACACCATTTTTACCAAACCTAATGGACTCCAAGGAACCCTTTTCTAACCATGACCTTCACACAGTATTACAAACTAAAACTTCAGGGATTACCACTTAAGCCCCTGGGTTCTGCTGCACCATTCTCCCCAACAAACAAAAGCTCAAGTCACACAAGGTGACAAGAATATGGGATCAATGCCCAACTTCTTGAAATATTTTTCAGGAACCCAAGTAGCTTAAGCTTCAAAGGATCCACTCCAATTGACCAAATTCTCCATGTATATCTTGTGTCTAATTTTTTTGGTGAGTCTAGACCCTAATATCCTCTTTGTTGGTGGCTTAGGCTAAGAGGGTAAAGGAAAACCTGCTAATTCCTCTATAACTTGAGGTACTTGGTTATTCTTTTCTGCACTGAGACCCTTCTAGGATACTAGATCTTCTACATTGAAGTTAGGAGACAGAGCTATATCAGGAGTTAAGTCAAGTTTAAAGGCATTGTTTCCATATTTGGATAGAATCTTACATGGGCCAAGTCTCCTCATCTAAAACTTTTTAGGGATTCCCTTCTATAACCTTGCTTTATTAAAATTCACCATGACTGGGTCTCCAACTTGAAAATTCACATCCTTCTTCTTGACATCAACTATGTCCTTGATTTTCTTGGTTTTCTTTGTTAGAGACTACTTCACCTATTCATGTATCTCCTTCATGGATCATGTGAAATGCTCAGCATATCCACTCCTCTTTTCCATTCCTCCCAAGTCTCTAAGTTCCAATACACTCCTTAGATGTAGGCCATAAGCAATCTCAAATGGAATCTTCCCCATCATCCTGTTAATAATGTTATTGTATACAAATTTTGCCTGGTGGATGAATTGATCCCAAGCTTGACCATATTCCTTGGTTAATCAATTTAAAAGGTTCACAAGTCTCATATTGACAACTTCTTTCTTCCCATCTCTTGTGGATGGTATTCAAACCCAAATGACAAGTTGGTTCCTAACATTTCCACAAGGTTTTCCAAAAATGACCAATGAACTTTGAGTCTCTATCAGACACTATGTTGGTTGATAAACCATGAATCCTTATGAATTATTTGAAAAACAAATTGATGATTTGGCTAGTATCATGGGTTACCTTACAAGTAATAAAATGAGACATTTTTCTAAATCCATCTACAAAAACATAGATGCTATCAAAACCATTCTTTTTCCTAGGTAGCCCAACAACAAAATCCATACTTACACACTTACATGGTCTGTTAGGAATGGGTAAAGGATGATAGAGTCTAGAATTTGAAGAATTTCCTTTGGATTTTTGGCATACAGTGTAGTATTCCACATACCTTCTAATATATTTATGCATTTTTTTATGCAGAGGTGATAGGTAGATGGGGGTATCAAATTTGGTCAAGTTGTTATTTTGTCTTCTCAGGGTTTTCTTCAATCAAGTGACACCAAGTACCAATATGTTTCTAGGGATTAATCATGGCTAGACAATGTTGTTTTAACAAAGTTCAAATAGTTCTTGAAGCTCCACTTCAAGATCTTACCCCCAATCTTCAATTTAGGCTCTCAATCCTTGTAACCCTAATCAACGAGTAAAACAAACATAACTTTTTTTTTCCCAAAACAATTCCAAATAACATTACATATTCGAACACCCATTATCCTTATACAAAACATATCAAAATATTTTTTTTGGTACTTTGTACCAACTATCCCAAAAACTGACTGCTCCCTACTTCTAAGAGGGCTAATTGAGTGCATTTATGAAGAAACTATACCAAAAAAACACCCAAACACTATGAAAATCTCAAAAGAGTCATGAAATGACTCCAAAACAAGTAAAATCTAATAAATTTGGTTCCTTGACCCCTGCAAGTATAAAAACCCCAAATAGGTCTCTCACAAACCCCCAAAACTAGGGCTTCCTTAATGTATGACTTCCAAGAACTTCTAAGCCTAGAAAATTGTGGATTCACCATGTGTACCCTATCCTAATACAACCCAAAACCTCATATGTGGTCCTTCTTAAGGCCAATTTCTCATTGTTGTTGTGTTCCAAGAAATTTCTTCAAGTTTCAATGTACAAATTCAGTGATCACCTATCCAATTCCACTCTTCTAAAACATATTATTTTAGTAAAATGTTTTAAATTTAAATTATGCATCATTCCTTGAGAAAAATAAATCACATTCATGGAATGATGCTCTTCCATTAAGGAAATTGTCAAAACTCCTACTGAAAACATTGATTTAGAGAGGACAGTCAATATATATGATTAAAATGGAAAAAAAAATACTTAAAATCATCCATAAATGTCTTACACAACCTTAAATATGTCCTCCAAGCATCAACAAACCCAATAGAATTATTTAGAGATCAAAACCTGCAAAGGAATTAATGAAATTATGAATTTTATTGCATTTGTGAGTAATAGTCTGTACAATCCTTTACCAATTTGTACCGTACCATCTCTCAAGCATTCAAGGGTGTTTATAAGATGGTTGGAAACTTCCACACCTGAACCCAAGTGATTACAAAGTGTGTTCAACTCCTAAACTCATTTTCGCACCTAAATGCATCTAATCGTTGGAATTCAAATATTTGAATTTCCAACTTACATGTTATTGTTTATTTCATTAAATTAACTCATCTAATTGCATGGATTCAATCCCTAATTATTCCTAGGATGTAATTGACCCCCCTAATTAACTTATATCCCTTGTTGGCACTATTGACTACCCTTACATTATTTTTGGTGCTAAGTCCTTTATCGGGACTTCTAGGACTTATTACATTCAAATCAAATTGTTCATTACATTTTTCCATGATTGGCTTAAAAATCTCCCAATTTACTTGGAGAGATGCCTTTGCTCCTTTGTCTTTATTAGGTTTCATGATGACCCTGTTGGAAAGATTTTTGGAAAGATACAATGGAAACAATTGTTGTTTTGTCATTGATGTCAAACCTTAATTGGTAAGACTATTGCTATCTGTTTGAGTACCATATCTATTGATTGATGAGGGAGATTTAACAAGAAGACCAAGTGGAATGGTTGAGTTATGGTAAATCACAAGGGTACTTTATCAATTGGCACATTGGCAAAGTAATGTGTTATTTATATTTTGATGATAGTTTACTGAGAATAGTTTGTGCCGAGCAAGTTTGTGTTGACCGAGCACCAGTGTATGCCAAGCATAATTTCTTGTGACAACCTAGCATCAGTAAATTTTTGAGAAAAACTTAGTGTTGGGCGAGAAGCAGTATTTTGGTAATTGTTGAGACTTGAGATCTCTGGCTAACATAATTGATTTTATTGGGATATGTAAATTTAATTAAGGATAAGCATGATTGATCCACACTATTTAAATGCACGGGTAACTATAATTAATGCATGGATCAAAGATTCAATTAGTGATTTCTTTGGAGAAATAAATTAAATGTAGTGATGGAAAGATCTATTGGATATGACCTAACCTAAGATCTATGATCTTGATTAGGTGGCAAAAGATTTATTTTACCTAGATGAAGAGGTATATGATAACCTCAAGGGGTTATTCATGATGTATGAAGAGTAGGTAAGAGGATTGCATAGTTAATTGATTGATTGGCATGATCTAAGTAGAGAAGGCTAAGCAGAGAAGCAAAGAGTTGCATAAGTGATTGCTTGACGCATTTCCAAGTAGATCTAAAGATTGAAATGAAGATGGAGTTCACTCAGTGAATTATCACTAGAGATGAATTAGATCTGGATTTGCAAAGTAAGTTGTATGAATTAGATCACACCTACTGATTAATTTCTAAACATTGTATCAATCAAAAACCTTTAACTAGGTTGACCTAACAATCATTGTATAAATCCTTTAAGCAAGGTGACATTCAGGTGGAATGTTCTAAGTCCTCTAACAAGGCCACTCCTGATAGGGTGATTAAATCCTTTAACTAGGTCACATTTAGCAATGTGTTTTGTAACCTTTAACAGGGTTGGCTCCTAACAGAGCTCACTTCAGAAGAGTGAAAAATTGATAGCATGTTATTGGTGGTTTTTTCCCATATTGGGTTTCCACATTAAATATTGGTGTCAACTTGTCTGAATGTTTATGTTGTATTTTACTATTAAGTTTTTGCAAACTAATTACATCTAAATAGTAAACTGCATATGTATGTTTTAATTTTATATTATTGTTTTTGAGTAGATCTGAGTTGTTCAAATTGGTATAAAGTTTAAATGGGCACATCTAGACCTGAGGATAAATGATTCAAAATCACTCTTAGTTATTCTGAATTCATTCTAACAATTGGTATCAGAGCTTTGGTCTCTTGAAAATAGTTTGAAGGTACTTGGAGCAAAAGATCAAGATGTATAAAAAGGAGGTACCAAAGTTGAACAAAGATAATTTCCCTGCATGGAAGAGTTTTATGAAATTGCATCTAGCTAGTATTGGCGATGCTACTAAGCACTATGTTGAACATGATTATATATCCCCCACTGCACCTGCCATAATTGCATAGTTAAGAGAAAAGCAGGAGCACGATCAAGCAATGTTGGAGATTGCATCATCTTTGAACTATCATGAGTTTGAAGACATAAATAATTGTACAACTACAAAGCAAATGTGGGATGTCCTTGCAACCATATATGGAGGTGATACAAATGTACTAAGAGCCAAATCTAAAAGTTTAAGAGGCAAGTTTGATGAAATGAAAATGCAAGAAGGATAAAATATAGTACAATATTATGGTAGGATAAAGGAAGTTGTAAATGCTATTAGAGGAGCTAAGGGAACCATTAATGATAACACCATTATGAGAAAGGTACTGAGAACACTTCTTCATATATATGCTATTAGAGTCTCTACAATTCAAGAGTTGAGATGTACTCCTAATAATAATTTGACTTTGGAAGGTCTGGTAGGCAGACTTACTACATTTGAGATGTCAAATTTTGATAACTACACTCCACAAGCTATTGAATCTACATTTAGATCCCAGTTGGTCCTTAACAAATCAAAGAAAGGAAAGAAATGTGTGAACATTGATAGTGACACTATTGGTGATGATCTAGAAGAACTTGAAGCACTTATGGCAAGAAGACTATCTAGAGGAAAAGGAAAATTGAAAGGTAAACTTCCTATCATTTGTTTTTCATGTAACAAAGTTGGTCATATTGCTACTAGATGTCCTGATAAGAATGAAAAAGAGGAAAGAAGAGATAGAAAGTACAAAGAAAGAAAGGATGATTGAGACTTCAGAAAGTATAAGGATTACAAATACAAAGGTAAGAAATCTTTCTATATAGCTGAAGAAGCTTCTGACAATAATTCTAACAAATCTGATGAAAATGATATAGAAGTTGTGTATGTTGCTATGAAAGATGATTTTGATGATGATAAGAAAATTGCATTAATTTATTATATGAGTAAAGGTGACCATTGGATTATTGATAGCGGTTGTTCACATCACATAACTAGTGATAAAGATAAATTTGAGACCCTAGATCAGTGTAATGGCGGTTATGTCAAATTTTGTAATGATGCACCATGTCTTGTTAAAGGGAAAGGATCAATTAACTTGACTAACAAGATCAGATGTGACAATGTATATTGGGTTGATGATCTTAATTATAATTTATTGAGTGTTGCACAGATGAATACTTCTGGTTACAGAGTTGAATTATATCAAAAGAAGGCAAAGATGTATGATGCCACCGGAGAACTAGTTGGAAGTGGTGAGAAAACAAAAGCTAACTTGTTTTATCTGGATTTAGCTGATGAGACATGCTTGTTTACCCAATATAATGATGTTTGGTTATGGCATAAAAGGTTGTGTCATGTAAACTTTGATTACTTAGTAAGCATTAGAAAATTGAAAAAGGTTAGAGGGCCGCCTAAGTTAAAGAAACCTGAAAATGCAATGTGTAAACAATGTCAATTGGGAAAGATGACTAAATCTAGTTTCAAGAGCAAAACTCATACTTCTGAAGAAATACTAGAATTAGTTCATACTGACCTTTGTGGTGCCGTTGGTGAGAGAATTTACTATGGAGATATATATTTCATTATATTTGTTGATGATTACTCAAGAATGATGACTGTTATGTTTCTTAAAGAAAAATCTAATGCATTTCAGTTATTTAAGTGGTACTCGGCAAAAGTTGAAAAGGAGACAGGAAAAAGTCTAAAATGTTTGAGATCTAACAGAGGAGGTGATTTTATCTCTAATGAGTTTAACAATTTTTGTAATGATCGAGGGATAAAAAGACAGATGTTTGCACCAAGAACACCACCACAGAATGGTATTGCTAAGAGAAGAAATAGATCTATTATGGATTGTGCTAGAACATCAAGGATGGAAAAAAAATGTTGCACATAAATATTGGAGAGAATTTGTAAGTATAGTAGTCTATACCCTAAACAGAGTACAAGCCAAGAAAGGTACTACTGCTACACCTTATGAGCTTTGGTATGGATATGCACCTAATGTAAAATATTTCAAATTTTTTTGAAGAAAATGTTTCATACTTAAGGATAATAGAAATTAAAAACTTGATGCTAAAGGTGAGGAAGGCATATTTCTTGGTTATTCAACTAAGAGAAAAGATTATAAGTGTTTTAATTCTAATGCTAACAAAATTGTGGAAAGTGGAAATGTTAGAATTGATGAGTATGCAGAAAGAAATGAAGTTGAAAGCACACATGAACCTGAGAGTGAAAAATCATTTGTCTATATGGATGAGGAAGATACTAATGCATTACATGAACTTGAGAATGAGTTTTCCAAGCAACAGCTAGCACCTACTGATTCATAGAATGAGTATGTCGAGCAACAGGAGGTAATTGCTAAGCTATCTGATGGAAATGTCGAGTCACAAAATCAACCTGAATTGAACATGAATGATCAATTTGAAGCAGAAAAAGAACCTACTCTAGGAAAGTATGTGAGGAGACACCATAAACCTGATCAAATAATAGGATCGAAGGATTCTGCAGTCATGACAAGAAGTAAGTTGGGATAGGATACATGCTTATTATGTAATTTTGAGCCTAAAATAGTAAAAGATGCCTTAGACAATGAATATTGGATACAAGCCATGAATGAAGAAATTGAATAGATTGAGAAGAATAAGACTTGGACACTTGTATGTAGGCCCAATGCTAAAAATGTAATTGGTACTAAGTGGGTATTTAGAAATAAGTTGAATGAACATGGAGAGGTAAAAAGAAACAAAGCTAGACTGGTATGCAAGGGATATGCACAAGAGGAAGGAATTTAGTATGGAGAAAAATTTTCCCCAGTTGCAACATTGGAAGGAGTAAGAACATTACTTGCATATGCAGCTTACTAAGGTTTTAAAGTTTATCAGATGGATGTGAAGTCAAGATTCCTAAATGGGATATTAGAAGAAGTATACATTGAACAAGATGATGGATTTGTAGACCCAAGTAAGAGGAACATGGTTTGCAGATTACAAAAAGTGCTATATGGATTGAAGAAAGCACCAAGATCATGGTATGAGAGATTACACAATTATCTGGTAAATATTAGATTTGCAAGAACCAATGATAATAAAAATCTGTATTTGAAGACAAAGCAATGTAAAGGTACTTTATTAGCCAGGAAATTCTTGTTGATGAAATTATATTTAGTGGACAAGATGTGTTATGCCAAGAATTTGCAAAAGAGATGCAAAATAAATTTGAAATGTCTATGTTTGGTGAGATAAAATTATTTTTTGGCTTAAAAATATATCAGATGAAGAATGGTATCTATATTATTCAATCAAAATATGTTGAGGAGATACTAAAAACTTTTGGAATGGAAGATTAAAAACCAGTGAGTACACCAATGGCTATTGGACAAAAGTTAACAAAAAATGATGATACAAAAGAAGTGAATCAAACCGTTTATAGATCCATGATTGGAAAGCTGCAATATGTTGTACACAGTAGACCTGATATTGCACTGGTTGTTGGTATCATTGTGATATTTTCTGCCAATCCCAAGGAAACTCATATGATGGTGGTAAAAAGGATTTTGAGATATTTGAAAGGAACAAATGAATATGGTCTGTACTACAAAACAAATGATAAGTTTGAGCTTAGAGATTACACTGACTCCGATTGGGCTGGAAATGTGGATGACAGGAAAAGCACCACAAGAGGAGAATTTCTTTTGGGAAAAAGATTAGTTTCATGGACAAGAAAGAAATAGAATTGCACCTCACAATCTACAACTGAAGCTGAGTATGTGGCAGCAACAGTTAATTTTTCTAATATTGTGTGGTTAAAGATACTACCGAAAGGTATGAAAGAAGAGATCACAGAACCAGTTTTCATATATTGTGATAACACAAGTGCCATTAATATTTCTAAGAACCCTGTGATGCACTCTAAGACAAAGCATATAACTATCAAGTATCATTACTTGAGGGAGCTAGTTCAGAAAAAGGAAGTGAGAATGGAATATGTGAATACTAAAGAGCAATTAGCAGACATATTTATAAAGGCACTACCCATGGATGCTCATGAGTATCTGCAAGGTAAATTAGGGGTGATTCCCCTAACTAAGGCTAATTAGTTCAAAATGGTACTGTTGCATCAAATGTTATATTCAGAATATTTGACACATTGATGCACAGGAAGTCACACTTTAGGATGCTGCATAAAGCTTTGAAAGTAAGACTTGAATAGAAAAGAGGATCAGTCATAAGCAAGATGATAGGAACAACATGATACTGAGTTTAGAATAGAAGAATCTGCATGATGAAGATTTCAACATCTTTGGCATTGTTGTCAAAGAGGGAGAAATCTATTGAGAAAGATAGAGCGAGAATTTTACTAAAAGAGGGAGAATTTACTATACTTAGAGAAAAAGGAAGAGATTAATAAAAGAGGGAGTCTACAGATGAACAGAAATAGAAATATTTCAGTGTGATCACAGACACATAGAGAGAAAAGTTTTACAAGATGACAATCAAAATGAAGCTAAAGACATTAATGAAAATTTGTTCATATCACGGAACACAGGCATAATTTTTGGATTGTATGTTAACTATGGTTTGAAAATTATTGTTTTATTGTTTAGTGTTGCCATCAATGCCAAAGAGGGAGATTGTTGGAAAGATTGTTGGAAAGCTACAATCGAAATAATTGTTGTTTTGTCATTGATGTCAAACATTAATTGGTGAGACTATTTCTATCTGTTTGAGTACCATATCTATTGATTAATGAAGGAGATTTAACAAGAAGACCAAGTGGAATGGTTGAGTTATGGGAAATCACAAGGGTACTTTATCAGTTGGCACGTTGGCAAAGTAATGTGTTGTTTGTCTTTTGATGATAGTTTACTGAGAACAGTTTTTGCCAAGAAATTTTGTGTCGACCGAGCACCAGTGTATGCTGAGCATAGTTTATAGTGATGACCGAGCATTAGTAAATTGCCGAGGAAAACTTAGTGTTGGCTGAGCAGCAATATTTTGGTAATTTTTGAGACTTGATATCTCTAGCTGACATAATTGATTTTATTGGGATATGTAAAGTTAATTAAGGATAAACATGATTGATCCACACTATTTAAATGCATGGGTAACCGTAATTAATGCATGGATCAAAGATTCAATTAGTGATTTCTTTGGAGAAATAAATTAAATGTAATGATGGAAAGATCTATTAGATCTGACCTAACCTAAGATCTACGATCTTGATTAAGTGGAAAAAGATTTATTTTACCTAGATGAAGAGGTATATGATAACCTCAAGGGTTTATTCATGATGTATGAAGAGTATGCAAGAGGATTTCATAGTTAATTAACTGATTGGCATGATTTAAGTAGAGAAGTATGAGCAGAGAAGTAGAGAGTTTTATAAGTGATTTCTTGACGAATTTCCAAGCAGATCTGAATATTGAAATGAAGATGGAGGCCACTCAGTGAATTAGAATTAGAGCTAAATTGGATCTGGATTTGCAAATTAAGTTGTATGAATCAGATCACACCTGCTGATTACTTTCTAACTATTGTATCAGTCAAAATCCTTTAACCAGGTTGATCTAACAGTCATTGTATAAATCCTTTAAGCAAGGTGACATTCAGGTGGAATGTTCCAAGTCCTCTAACAAGGCCACTCCTGATAGGGTGATTAAATCCTTTAACCAGCTCACATTTAGTAATGTGTTTGTAACCTTTAACAGGGTTGGCTCCTAATAGAGCTCACTTCAAAAGAGTGAAAATTTGATAGCATGTTATTGGTGTTTTTTCCCATATTGGGTTTCCATGTTAAATAATAGTGTCAACTTGTGTATTTTTTATGTTGTATTTTACTGTTAAGTTTATTTAAGCTGATTACATCTGAATAGTAAACTACATATGTATGTTGTTATTTTATGTTATTTCTACCGAGCAAATCTGTGTTGTTCAAATTGGTATAAATTTTAAATGGGCACATCTAGACCTGAGGATAACTCATTCAAACTGCCTCTCAGTTATTCTAAATTCATTCTAACAGACCCTTGGAGTTTGTAGAGGTTCCCCTGCACCATACACCCAACCTCCAAAGCAACTCTTGTCCCAAGAGTGAAGAGATGTAGTCTTATTTCCATCCATTCTCCTAGATGGATACCTAAAACCTCACACTTGCAACTTAACATCATTCGCATGACTACAATCAACATTTAAAGTATTAGCAACACTAACAAAAAATTTATCTTTTTCACCACCAATGATGACCTTGTTCCTTACTATTTTAGGATAGTCAAGTTGTGTTCTCTCAAAATTCCCTTTCACCTTCTCGTTAGGATCAAATAGACCCATGCCATTGTCCTTCATAGACATACCAACATCACCTTTCCTTGGTTACACAATAGGACACAAAAATGTTCCTATTAATGCTCCTTTTGTGCTCACTGTCTTCTACAAACTAGTACCCTTGCATTGTTTATCAACCATTGCACTTTTGATCACCACCAATGAAGTTGTATGCTTCCTATCTAATTCCTCAGAAGCACTCTTCATCTACCCCTACAAAGTGACATATTTCTTTGCACCAAAACATACAATTCTCCCTTCTTAAATTTCATCACTCGGTAAAGGAGTAATTTTAAATTTCTTACCATCCTTATGCACAACATACACATTTGACAAACTAAAATGCATTGTATCCCTAGAGGCTTTCCATGGCCTTCCAATAATAATATGACAATGGGTCATAGGGATTATATCACATAAAACCCTATCACTATATGATCCAATTGAAAAATCAACATATTCTTATTCCCTAACAACAATGTTTTTCTCATCACTCACCCATGATGCCTTGTATGGTTTAGAAATGATGGGAAATATTTTCAAATTTAGTATGTTAACCATCTCATAAGATACCAAATTTTCAAATGAACCAGAATGAATGACCATTCTACAAATCTTACCATGACTTTAACAATTATTTATAAAAATTGATACTTTAGATTCATTTTGCATGTGTTGTCTTCTTCTTACCATCAATAAGTATCCTTCCAAAATTGGATATGCTACAAGTGATACTCTTTCTTCCTTATTTTCTTCTTCTTAATCTTGTGTCAAGGTGACTCTTATCTCCACATTCTTTAAGTCTACACACTTGTCAGGACACTTGTAGGATTGATGCCCTATTGCTCCACATGTAAAGCATGCACCAATGAATACACCACTACCCCTACGATATCTATTGCATCATCTTTCTCTTATATCAGTAACTACCTCTTTTCCTTTTTCATTTTTATTTTACACTTGTCCATCATTGGACCTGCCACCTCTCCCTATTCTTTCTTGATCTCTTCTACTTCCTTATCTATCTTTTCTCCTTCTCAACTTGTCCTCAGCCTTCATGGCTAACTTGAAATACTCCTCCAAGGTTCTAGGTGTAGCCATATAAATTTCATCTTGAATGTTGTACCTTAATCCTCAAAGGTATCGTACTACCTTCGCTTCCACTTCTTCATCATGTGTTTCTCTTATATCTAACTTGTGAAATTCCTCAATATACCTTTAGACATCCATGTCATTTTGTCTCACTCCTTGAATCCTCTTGTACAACTTGAAGACATTAATTTTTCCATTATTATATGCAAAGGGAAAATAGTTCTTTGAACCGTCGGTAACATTACACCGAAAGATAGATTTTAGTTCAGACCAAAAGTGCTAAGTATAGAGAAACCCAACGACACACTTTTACAGTGCAAATTGAAAATGCTAAAGAGGAACCCGATGATAAAATAACACTACAAACTGAAAGAGAAAAAATAGAGGAGCCCGACATAGCAAGGGAACACCAAAAGATAGACTAACTGACAATAGAGAAACCCAAGCATCAGACACCGAAAGTCAAGTATACCCCAAGAAAAGTGGATCTGACTTCCACGTCAGATAAAACACTTATGTTTTATATTTAGAGTTTTGATTTGATTTAAATCCTTTTCTTGAGGGACAAGCAAGATAAGTGTAATTGTTTTAATCAGTCTAACTGATTGAAAACATGCAAACTAGGAGATCAAGGTCAAGTTGTAAACCTTCGATCGTAGAGTTATCTTTGTAATATGTGAAACTGAATTAGGTCAATGTATTGTATAAATTGATGTGTAATCATTAATTTCATATGGATAAAAGGATGATAGTAGCCAAGGAGCACATCTATGGATCAAACTGAGATTTTTAAGAAGCAGAACAACAAAAGATGAATTTGGTTATCAAGAACCAAGAATCAAGGCTACCGAGAAAAAGAGGTATTAATGAATCAAATTAGGTGATACTTTGTACATGTGAGTTTAATGGATCTGTAATCAAAAATTGAAGATTTCATACACTCAGGTCAATGAGTACTTTTGTCTACATTCTAAAAAGTGTAGAAAATAGAAGAAATCCTTTCAAGAAAGGTGGATTTAACAATCCTTTGTAAATCTCTTAACTGAGTGCACACTAAATAGTGTTGCTAAAGCTCTTAACAGAGTAGACCTTAACTAGTCTCCACATAATAATCCTGACAAGGTAGATCATTAGAAGTGATCAAATTGTAAGCCTTAACCGGCCCCTTTCAATCTGCAGATAGTGAAGGTTTTGTGGGTGCCATCTCCACCGCAGTTTTTACCCTCTAACAGGGGTTTTCTACATTACCATATCTTGTGTTATGTGTCATTACATTTCATGAATGCTTCTATGAATGTTTACATATTTTTCATAGTTTATAAATTGATATAACTTACACAAATATAGTATAGAATAGATGGTTGGTAATACAATTGATTACATAAAGGATTAAGGTTAAAGAGATAAAAGTTTTAGATGTACTGATTCACCCCTCCCCTCTTAGTACATACTTCTCATTATTTCCAACAATTGGTATCAGAGATAAATCTCTTAATTGGAAAAGTTTAAATACTTAAGAGAAAAGATCATATAATGGAGAAGTACAAGCTTGACAAGAGTATTTAGAATCAGAAGCTAGAAATTCAGATCTTCTATGAGCAGTATAAAGAAGCGAGAATCAAGAAGAGATAGTTGTTGGATGAAAGAAATAATATGGTATCTCGTTGTAATGAAACTAACTACCAGGAAGAAGAGATACCAGATCTATTTGAGTCTTCAGGATCTACAACAAGAAAAGAATTAGACACATCAGAAGAAAGCATCACAAGTCTGAATGAAATCAATCAGCATCAGGCTGGACAAGTAAAATCTCCGCAAATCAGTCAAGAGACACAGATGGTAAGAATGATTGATGTCATGAACAATGATAGAAAATTTGAGCAAGAAAGAACACTAGCTATTGATGACATAACGAAGATTGCTAAAAATATATAAGAGAAAGATTTATAAATACAAAGAATTATAGAAAATCATCATGAGATCATAAATCAGATTATTCTTATGAGAGAAGAGGAAAACAGAATGAATACAAAACTCATTGAAAGAATAGAAGCTATCGGTGAGCTAAGAGAAGAAAATGAAAAGCTAAAGCATGAAGTGAGAATTTAGAAAAAACATAATGACATAATCAAGAGAGCTTAAGAAAGAAACAAAAGGATGGATGATTTTCTTGATGGACAAAGAAGAGTCAACAACAATATCGGACTAGGGTATACTAAAAATGAAGAATCACCAAACCAAGCTGATACAAAGAATGTCTATGCAAATCCAAGACAAAGAAAGCTGACATGAAATCACTATGTTAAACCTGGCCACACATCAAATTATTGTAGGAGCAAAATGAAAGGTATTCCTAAGTCTACACCTTCATTCATAGGAGTTTGTTATAAATGTAACAAGAAAGGACATAAAGCACATGAATGTAAAGCTGAGGTGAAACAACCAAAGAAGGAAACCTACATGGACAAATATTGTCCTAGTTGCAAAATGCATGAACACACATCTCTCGAATGCAGAAAGAAGAAAAAGGAAGCCTAAAGAAAATGAAACTTCCTATCAACCATAAAGAGTTGATAACACATATGCTTGGGATTACAACACATGGGAAAATTGCACAACATGTGGAAGATTTGGTCACATAGCTAAAAATTGTATGAGATAATGGATAAGAAAGTCTAGGAGCTGGACTAACCTTGGAATGGCATGTCTACACTGTCATAAAGTTGGTCATCTAAGAAAAGACTGCAGAGACCCAATGATAGAGACTAGCACCTTTGCGAATGAAAACACCATTGAAGACATTAGGAGGATGAGAAGCAAAATGTGGAGCAAAGATACAAACACTGATGAAACTAAACTGAGAAATGAAAATGGTGACACCTTATCCAATGGATCTGGTGACATCACCACCCCCACCTAAGAAGAACAAGTAAGTATGGAACTACATTAAACCAAGTTATATTTTGCATCAGTTCCATTATACATGGATGAAATGCCAAACTAGCATGATTAAAGATGGATGATGGTATTACTTGTTACATTTTTGTTAATTTAATCTTGTCGGTCAATGCTTACCAAAAATCATTGGTGTATATACAAATCTAAAGTTGTCCATACTTACTGAGAATCGTTAGTTAATGTATAAAGAAAATTTGCTAAGTGTAAACTGAAATCCATCGGTAAACATACAAAAAGGAAATGTTATCTTTGCTAATTACTGAGATCTGTTGCTAAATAGTCAAATAAGTTGACACCTATCCCGAGCATCATGTTCTTACCGAGAATGAAATGTGTGTGCTACTTGAAAAATCCATCTTTGAACACCGAGAAGTGGGTGAGCATTAATGACACAACTTAGGGAAAAAGTCTATAAATAGTCAACGGAAGAGCTCATTATTTACAATGCGATTTGAATGAAGAAGTAGAGCAAAACCAAAGCACGAAGAAACCAGATTGCAGAGTGACTCCAACCCTGTTCACAACACTCAAAAGGATTCATAGCAGTCACAAAAGGTTGAAGTAAGTAACAACAATCAACAAGAATTCTATTTTCATTTGTAGGAAAAAGCCCTAAATTCTAAAGTGATGACAACTACGTCAAGAACCTCCAAGCTCAAGAATGAAAATAAAAATAAGGTCAGTCTTATCAAGAATGCAACCTGTGAAGAACCTCACTACAATATTTGTCCCAAGGTTTCTTCACAACCCGACAACACTAGTGCATTCTCCAGTATACCAGCTAGGTTTTTTCTCATTGAAGACATGCGAGCGTATATACACTGCAAGATTGTAGAAATATGAGACTTGGAGGTTGATCAAGCCTTCAAAAATCTTTGCAATGATGATGGAACAATAAAAGAAGAGAATAAGCATATTGAAGTGAAAGGGCTCACACATGCCCTACTATTCCCAAAGGAATCTAGACCGAATGGAATTGGTTAGTACTAAGAAGAGTACATGACTAAAAGATATGGCTGGATTAGCCAAAACCGATAACCAGGGATGTTATACATGTAGTTATTGGTTATCCCATAACTGATAAAGTAAAGGCACTAAAGCACCCTCCTAAAGATGACATTGAAAAGAATACAGGAATAACATAGGATGGAAGAGGATTAAAGGTATCCACCACCAATGATGTTGAAATGAAATTTGGAGCATGTGTCTTAGGATACAAGTTCTTTCAGGCTAGAAGGATGAATAGTATTGCATCCAGAGCAATGGATACAACATACAACATTGTCAAGAAGGGACTAGAGTTGGATTTGTCAGAACTTCTACTGAGAACATGAAGACAATAAGGACTATAAAGTCTAACTCATGTAAGTTTGGTTCACTTATCATGTGCATATTATTCTATTTCCAAGAATCCTTCCCATCTATAGGCAATGTCAAATGGGAAACTACCATACCAGTAACCACACAGATTAGTGAGTTCATCAAATTGTTAGGAGACAATTTTGAATCAGTCATGGATGAATACTTTGCTGGATTTAAGGAAATAATGTAGAAAAGAATGAGGATTCCAAAGAAATTAGTAGAAAAGTTCAAGACTGGCATTTGTTTTATGGTGGACACTGACTACACCTACATCAAGCCAGATGTACCAAGGATGGCATGGATGGAACCACTTGACTATAAGGTTAACATAGATCAAGCACCGAATACTATTGATGCATTGATAAATGAACCATTGGAAATCACAACCTAAGTTTGGAACTTATGAAGAAGCCAGGGAAAGGATAAAAACTGGCTTAGTTTTGAAAAAGATTGATAGAAAGAAAGATAAAATGGTTAAGAATTTGAAGAAAAATTTGTTGGTGAATGAAGAGGAAACAAAACAAAAAGAAGAAACTGAGGGACACTCACCCATCGATGATGATGAGAAGGTGAGTGACTCAGAATCCATAGAGTTTGAGGTACCACCCCCGAAGAAGCCTAGAACAACTAGTGCATCTAGGACCAGGAGTTAGAAATCAAAGGATGCAAGTCCTTCACCAATCAAGAAAGCTCAAGTGATGACCTATAAAAGAAAGCTTCAAACAGGGAAAAAGTGTTAGTAATAAATGAGAGGGGGGGGTGAATCAGTGGCCTCAAAAATATTCTAATAATCAACCCAAAAACTTAGTACCACAATATTAATCCTCTAGTTATCTTCATTCCTATAAGATGAATACCTTCAAATACAATTATCAAATTACTACTTCCCGAAATGATTTGTTAAACCTTATGCTACATGTTTACCGAATAACAGTCTGTTAATTTACCAAAAGAAAGTAAATTATCTAGAGTATACCGCTCAATCCAATTAAGTTATGTGTAATGAAAAACACTAAATTAATGACTCACAAACACATTGACATGTGGATTTTTAACATGTAAACTCTGTTAAGGGAAAAACCACATGGGACAGGTAACCCAAAATTTTCACTCTTCTAAATTGAGGTTGGCAAAGAGCCAACTCTGTTAAAATTTACACACACACTATTACATGTGACCTTGTTAGAGGATTTAAAAGTTTAGTCTGTCACTTGATATATGGCATCTCTATGATACCTTCCTTGATCAAACACTCACTTGGTCTGTCAATAGGTATCTGGCATCTCATGCTATCTTCATGATCAAAATTTTTGATACTCCTTGGGATGTATCTCAATATAGAAAGGATCTTTAAATCTCACTCGGTTAAGAGACTTTATGAATCAATGGTTAAACTGAAACAGTATGATTTTTTCATATACAACTTATACTTTCATATTTTTAGATCTATTGTAATCTCATAAACTAATTTGATCAATATATCTCTGTTAATACCTTTGCTTCACTTTACTTCTTCTCAATTATGTTGTGCTCTGTTGCTCGGTGTCCACAAAAAAATTTAGCTCTTTCCTCAGCTTGATTGATCAAGACTGTATGAAGTTTCTCTTCATCAGTTTCTCTTCAACATCCTCTTTTTATTCATTCACCCAAACAATTCATAATGAATTGATTTGTCTCTTTATAGACATGATATAACCAATGTTAGGTTCTTGATTTTCTTGATCTTGGCATGATCCAAAATTCTTGCCAATTAGATTTAAAGAAAAACTCCTGATTTATCTTGTAGAGATCTTCTTCCCAAATGGACAAAATAGCTTTAAATCCTTTACTTATCTCTAGCTTTATCTTGTCGATGAAAACAAAGATAGCTACCAGTTAAGTCCATATTTAGCTCTACCAGCTAGATATTTTTTCATTTATGAACTCAAGTTAATTTCAGTGTTTTAACTCTTTGATAGCTTTGTTCAACACTCCAGTTCCCCTCAGGCTTCTCTGTCAGTTTATAATATGATTTTGGTCGTCGGTTATTCTTGTGATTATGCTCATCGGTAATGCCTATCGGTGACTTTGCTTGGGCATCACTGTGACTTGACTTTTGGTGATCTCTGTCTGGGGGTTTCTACTGACCATCAGTGTTTGAAGTCACATAGTGAATGCATGACTTTTATGCATTACTGAAAGCATAATCTTTATCTCTCTGATTATCTGAAGTATTTGACACTTTGATTATAACCGATTAGATTATATCAAGTTGACATCAATGACAATACAATCTATTAACTAATTTAATGTCTTGCATTAGCTTTTTTTATTTCGGTGATCAACTTAACATCTTCAAAAATTTAATCAGTTACATGTCATAAAAAAGAGGCCAACAAAAGGAAGAAAGTTCCTCAGAACTGGGGAAGACATTGAGAACACCAAAAATGATGAACAATCTATACAAGCTATCAACAACACACTACCTTCTACAATTGATGAGGTATGCACTTCTATTATCAAATTGGGTACAAAAAATGATTGCAAGATTAAGAAATGGCTAACATTGGATCCTGAGGATCAAAATAAAATAGAAGAGGTAATTATCACAATGATGTGTGCTTTCAAATATGTTCCAATACAACTAGCAAATAATATGCTAAAATACCTTTTGAATAGATTTTTGGCAAGATGGACATTTTATTTACATTTTGAGAAATAGATAAGGGAGAGAGCCCTAGTTTCTGTCATGCCACCCGAGTCTAAAATGGAGGAGATTGAAGAAATTATGAAGAAACACTCCAAAGTATTCTCACCAAAGTTAAGAGCCTACCAAGTGCTTCAAGGAAATCTACTTGAGCTAGATAGGAAGAGTGAGGTTGAATGGAGAAAGATACTTGATATACCTAAAAAGGATACAAGTCCCAAGCCACAAATAGCTCTTACCAACAAGCAACAAAATAAAAATGATCAGGCTATACAGAGCCCCGAACATATTCTTATAAAGGATGAGGATGTAAGTGAAGCAACCTTGAACACTATAGGTAACAAGGATATGGACATTGTAGATGAGACATGGCCTGATAATACTATTTTTGATAAAACTGGAGCAGATCCTATAGAAGAGATATAGAAAGATGAAGATTTCACTTTTTTTCGAGACCAGATCAACAACTAGGACACTACTATAGATTCTCCACAGGTAGACACACCAAGACAAATACCATTATTGATAGAAGCTATCAATAAAATCTCAGAAAGGGAGAAGTCACCTGACAAGGATGCAAGCATACCCAATGATAAGGGTAATGTTGAAAATAATGCTACAACCGATGAATAGGTAGTCATTGATGGAGAACCAAAAGATAAAGATCACACCAAAAAGGTTGCACAAATGAAATATATAGATGAAGTGCAGAAAGAGAAAGGTAAAAAAGATAAGACAGTTGATACCATTCCTAAGGACACCAAAGGAGATGCTACAGTTACACCGAAGGTTGATGAGGAGACGTCCACACACAACCAAAAGGCAAACCCTAAGCAGTAGGAAAAAGGTAAAACACAACTGAAACATTCCTCTAGCACATCATACCAAGAAGAAAAAATTGCTATGGTTTTGCATACAGGTGCATCCGAAAAGAAGAAGAAGAAGAAGAAGAAGAAGAAGAAGAAGAAAACCAAGAAGAGTAAGTTGGAGGTCACACTTGATGAGATTAATGAAATACCAAAGTTTGATCCAACCACATTGGAATATGAATCTCTTATATAATATGGAGAGATATTTCAAAGGAAAGAAATTCAGGAAAAGATTAGAAAAGAACACAAAGATTCTCTAGTGCTGGAAAATACAAGGGACATCTTAAGCCAAATAGTTCTTGACATTAATGCTGATCACAATGCACCTATCCTAGATCAAATTGTTCTTCTCACCAAATAAATCACAACTCAAAATGTGGATGCAGAAAAGGCTATTGAAGAATGAGCTGAACAAAAGTTCCAATACAAATATACAGAAAAGATCAACCAAGAAGTGGAAAAAAATAAGGTAAAGCTTTCAGAACTAACAAATGAATTAGATCCAATCATTACTGAAGCTATTTCCTTAATTCAAAAGCTATGAACTTTGGAGAAATTCCCTAAGGATAATAGTGATAATATTGCAAAGATCGAATCTGATCTAAATACTAGTGCTAAAAGTCTAACCACAGATGAACATGAAATCAAATTGCATTATGAGAAGATACTGGAATTCAAAAGGTTAATACAAGAAATTTGGGATGCAGAATCACAGTTTAGAGATGACTTCAGCAAGACAGTTAATTTCCACCCCTGAGATTACACTAGAGAACATGGCTCTTGAGAACCTAAAGGAGAAATGGGAGAAAATGGAGGATATGAAGACTTCTCATTCCCATATTTTTGATAATTTGTAAGTATACACCTTTTCCCTTACTATCAAAAAAGGGGGAAAATGATATGTAAAAATTATATAGTAAAAAGGGAAAATGATGTATAATACAAAAGGGAAAAATAATTATATGAAGATAAGGTGAAAAGGAAATATAGTATAAAGGCAAGTATACATATACTATACCAACATATACATAGGGGGAGTCATAAATGACAAATTAAACACATGGTGCACATACTACATAGTTTAGTAGTTTACATATATTAGTTTTTAATACTAATGTCAAATTGAAGACATTAATTTTTCCATTAGTATATGCAAAGAGAAAATAGTTCTTTGAATTGTCCGTAACACTACACTGAAAGACAGATTTTAGTTCAAACTGAAAGTGATAAGTATAGAGAAAGTTGATGACACAGTTTTACAGTGCAAACCAAAAATACTGATGAGGAACCTAATAAGAAATTAACACTACAAACTGAAAGAGAAGAAACATAGGAACCCGATAGAGCAAGGGAACACTAAAAGATAGATAGAATGACAATAGAAAAACCCAAGCATCAGACACAGAAGTCAAGTATATCC
>MU223813.1:2759280-2777189 GCA_018584345.1 Thuja plicata | reverse complement strand
TATATGAGTATTTGATAGTCCAAAGTTTATCTAGAAGGATATATGGATTCTTGGTTCCTTCAGGCTTATTTAGTATGTTTATTGTTTAAAATCTTAAGTTTGTGTATGTATCTTTTAATAAGGTAAGGTCTTGCTCTGAGTGAAGTGAAACAAATCTTATTATTTATTGATAATTTCTCCAACTGCCTCTTTATTGGCCATTTTATTAGTCTCAGCATTCCCTTCTCTATATATATGGTTGAAGGTTATTTTTCTAAAGGATTTAGTTAGAAGTAAAGTACTAGAAAGAATAGAATTCATTTTCTAGTTTGGCATGCATTTTTTCTTAGTGCATTGATTATAATAGATGAGTCTCCTTCCACCACTAATTTCTCAATTTTCAAATCTTTACATATTTGCAGTCCTTCCATTAGGTCCAATAGCTCTTCTTTATTATTTTTTTCCATTCCTATTGGTTTTTCTAGTTTTGCAATCATGATCGCATCTTCATTGTGCAAGAAACACCCTATTCCTGCTTTTCCTAGATTTCTCCTAGAGGCTCCATCAAAGTTTAGTTTAAACCATCCCTTCTTAGGGGGTTGCCATACACATTCTTTTATTTTTTTTTATTGTTTTTATCTCCCTGACCCACATAAGGATGGATTTTGAGTCCAATCCATCTATTCCTCATTTTCTCGTCCCAATAAGTCATTAAAAAATCTATTTTTTGTTGATTCATAATTTTTCTATTTAAGGTCTCGATGATGGTAGCTTTAATTTTTTTAGTAAGTTGCTTCCAGTCCATTTTCTTTTCCTTGAAAAGGCATTTTTTATGTTCTTTCCATACTTCCCATATGACTATGGAGGGGGAAAATTTCCATAGTCCTCCATATAGGCTTTTTTTTATTGATGATCAGCTAGGATTGGAACAGTCTAAGGATGGACTGAGGTAAGGCAAAGCTTCATCCTATCTTTTTAGATTGTCAGCACCAACAATGGTTTGAGAATTTATAGTTTAGTAGTGTATGGTGAATGTCTTATTATTCTTTGCACAAAGGAAATCTACTAGGGCTCTCATATCCCATCTTCCAGAATTTTTCCATTGTCAATATGTTTCCTTGAAGGGCCAGCCATGAGAACATTTTAGTTTTTGGCAGACAAAATATGTCCCAACATAAGTGCAAGGGGATATTTGTTCTCGATCTCTTTTTTTTTCCAACAAGGAAGTCATATCCACCCTTGGTAGTGTATTCTCCTAACTTTGATCCATCCCATACCAGTTTTTCCACTCCTAGGTGAAAAGTGATACTTCTGTCTTTCAAAAACAAATTGAGTTTCTCATTTTCTTTTATAGGAATATTAGTGTCATCTAGTGACTTCCATTTCTATCCTTTATTAATGTCTCCATCTATTGGCTCAATAAAGGCTTTCACATATTTACCCTAGCTAGATTCCATAAGGGTTTTGTAGTTATTAAAATTAGAGATTTTCTCAATGGCTGAGTAGCCTCCCCAAGAGTAAGTCCAGAACAAGGCTTGTTCCCCCGTTCCAAGATTCCATGTAATTTTATCCATAATAGTGTTCCTGCATTCTAACATCAAATTCCAAATGTGTGAACCTTTAGGGGGGAATTTTCCCTAAATATGATTATTCGGTCCCTTCTGGTTAGGTACTTGTGGTATAATATTTTTACCCATTTAAAATTTGGATTTTTGTACATTGTCCATATAAGTTTGGATCCTAGGGCATTGGTCTACATTTTGATATTTAATACTAGCACCTCCTTCCTCCTTAGGTCTACATACCTTATCCCATGCTAGTAATGATATTTTTTTCTTTTCCCCAGTGCCTTGCTAGAAGAAAGTTCTAAGATGTTTATTTAATTTGTCTATTTTTACTATTGGAAGGTTAATGCAAAACATTTGGTATATTGGCATTGCAGAAGTATAGATTTTAGCATTGTAGCTCGTCCAGCTGAAGGGATCCATTTCTCTTTTAGTGATTCTATTTTTTTTTCTTTATTCAAGACACTATTTGGTCCCATAATTTTGTGTTTGTACATCCCTTGTCCAGAGTGAGCCCTAGGTATTTGCATGGTAATTTTCCTTTTTTGAAATTTAGAATCTTACATATCTCTTTTTCTTTGGTTGGAATTATATTGAAGAAGAATATTTCTGATTTCTATGGGTTTTTCTCCTGTCCTGATGCATTGGAATAAGAATCTAGTATTTCTTTATAGGCTGATCATTCTTGCTTCTCTCCTTTACTGTACAACATGTTGTCATCTACAAATTATTGGTGAGCGGCTGGGTCTAATTCACTTGTGATTTTAATTCCTCTTATTTTATTTTTTTCTCTTGTTCTATTATTGTTCTAACTAAAGATTCAGCCATAACGATGACCAAGAAGGGATATCTGGGGTCTCCCTATCTAAGCCCCCTAGAGATATTAAAGAAGCCTTCAGGAATTTCATTTACTAAGATTGAAATTTCTAGGGTGGAGATGCATTCAAAGATAAGATTTATCCAAGACTTGGAAAAACCAAAGGCTTCTAGGAATTTTCATAAAATATGTCATTCAACCTTATCATAGGATTTTTTAATGTCAGGTTTGATGATCATGCTCAGTTCTTCATTCTTTTCGATAGAGTAGATAGCTTCTTGGGCTATAAGTACCCCATCATATATGGATCTTCCTGGAAAAAAACATGTTTGTTCTTCACTTATCAGGAATGGAAGAAAGTTTTGCATTTTGTTAGCCAGGATTTTGGTAAGCAGCTTATATATAGTATTGCAAAGGAAGTTTTGTCTTAATTCATTACAACCCTCTACTTTGTCCTTTTTAGGGATCGATGCTAAAAAGGTATTATTAATTTATTTGATTAAGCATCCTGAGTTTCTAACCCATTCTAGGGCATCAATAACTTCCTCACCTATGAAGTGCCAACATTTTTTAAAGAAGCCTGTAAGGAATCTGTATGCAATGAAAATTCCTGCAGCTGCACAACAAGTCAAAAAATGCAAAACAAAAGATATACCAACAAATTAAAGCATGCAAAGAACTTGAAACACAACCAAATTCTCATTACAACCTCTGATGAGCTAAAACAAGTGCACCCAAGATTTGTTTGATTTTCTCTTAGAGATTTTGTGAGTGTGCTCTCCCAACACAATGCAATAAAATCCTACTATGATAGATGCAAAATGATGAAGATTTGAGCACAAGTATGTGGAACTTGCCCCAAATCTCTCAAATGATGGATGCAAACGCAAAGATCTATTCTGAGGATACAAATGCAAGAGATTAACAACGAGATTGAGATGAAAACTAAAATATGAAAGTGAATCTAGATTATCATGCAAGAAATGAAATCTAAACTAAGATAAAATGCAACAACTATGAAGATGAAATCACTAAGAATGCTAAAATCCTTAAGTGCTCAAGTGTGCAAGAATGCTTAATTCACTAACTAGTTGCAAAATGAGGAGTGAGGCATCCTTTTATGGATTTGCTATGAAAAATAGAGGGTTGGGATTAAGTGGTGGAAAATGAGTGGCTGAGATGAAGGGTTAGGTAGGGTTTTGGTAGGAGTGAAGGAGATTAAGAGGCAAAAGAAATGAGTGGCTAGGATTAAGAGGCAAAAGAGAAAATGTCAACCCTCACCTTGGAAAAGGTGATTGTGCACATGATTAAAGGTAATCTACCTTTAATCAAGATTAAAGGAATAATTAGCAAGAGGTAAGTTTAGAGAAGGTAAATGAGGATTAAATTAAAATAATTTTAATTTAATCAAGGTTTAGAAGAACTTAGCTAATGGAGGGATAAAATAAATCAAATTTATTTTATAATAAGAGATGGAAGGATAATATATTAAATTTAATTAAATATACTATAGTATTTAAATACAAGAGGAAAAATGAATTTATTTCTTTAAATAAATAGAGGAATATAACACTATAGTTAATTAATTAAAATTAACTATAATATTATTGACAAATATTAATAAAAATTAATATTAAGTGGGAATGGACAAATTTAAGTGTCTACATTTTTCCCCTCTTTGATGCGGTGTTGAAATTTGACATCGCGTTAAAGAAAAGAAAAATGAGAGAAGAGGATGTGCCCCCTCAAGGGAATTGGCCAAAATGGACTTCCTGTACAATTTTCTCAAAAAAGAGAAGTTAGGATAGAAAAAAGAAAATGGCTAAACTGAGGGATAAGTAGGAAATGGGGGAGTGAGTTCGAGCCTACAAATGTCTAGTCAGAATGGGGGAACCGGTGATTTTGAAAACCCATCGTAATTATTTTAATGATTTACTTAGTTTTTAAATTTTTGAGATATTTAAGAGTTAGAAAATTAGAAGGGGAGGGGAAAATCTAATTGCCTACCTGAGAACGAGCGGCTCCACCTTGTGAAGAGGTGGCGTAACCGCCTGACATAGGGCGGACAAGCCACCCATCTACAGATAGGCAGCTACACCCACCCAATGATAGGAGAAGTCGCCCGTCCGTCGATGGGCACCTATGTCGCGCAGGCCGGCCAAGGCCACCGCTGTCAGCAGATGGGCGGCACCGCGGGTCCCTAGCAGGGAAAGCTGCCCATCGGCAGGCACCACCGTCTGTCAGAGGATGGGTGGCTCCACCACACTAGTCCACGCTAGTGCCGCCCGTTAGCAGATAGGGGGCTCCCCGCTGGCAAGCAGCGGGTGCAGCCGCCTCAACCGACTGATGGCTCCACCAAGCAGGCTGGTGCCAGTGTCGCCAATTCATGGATGGGAGGCTTCGCGTCACCAAGCGGCAGGCATAGCTGCCTATTAGCGGAAGGGTGGCTCCGCCGTGCATAGCGGCGGGGGCACAGGAATGGGTGGCCTGCTGTGTCAGTCACGCAAAATAGCGGGCACAGCCACCCATTGATAGACAGGAAAC
This sequence comes from Thuja plicata, assembly GCA_018584345.1. Classification (NCBI taxonomy): domain Eukaryota; kingdom Viridiplantae; phylum Streptophyta; class Pinopsida; order Cupressales; family Cupressaceae; genus Thuja; species Thuja plicata. The sequence goes on along the minus strand of MU223813.1, from coordinate 2,772,284 downwards.
TCGACCACATAAGGGGGAGAGCCTAACCGCCTGTCAAGAAATAGGTGGCCCAACAACACAGGGAAGGGGACAAGGCATGCCGCTAACAAATGGGTGTCATTATTAGGTCAAGGGGAAATAAAATTTCCTAATGTTTAAGAAGAAAGGGGCAACTTGCCCCGAAAGGATGCAAGGAACTGAAAAACTAGGCTTTATGCTAGATTAAAGACTAACAAGTTCATTAGTTGCAGGAGCTTGACCATGTGATTAGGTTGAAGGAGCGATGGCCTGACATGATGGAACTAAGAGAGGAGTTGACGGTAGTAGAATTGGGACACATCACATTGTGTGGACTACACCATGTCCATGAGTGGCTCCGACCGAGAGTGCATAATGCACTCTTGATAGCATTGATTGAGAGATGGCACTCAGATACATCAAGTTTTCATCTACCAACAAGAGAGGCGATAGTGACATTGCTGGATGTCTGGAGGATACTATGGGTGTCAATCATGGGACATATCCCCAAGTACCAGTTGGAGGGGGAAGAGGCTTACCTAGAGGTGAGCTTCAGGATACAGGTGGATGAGCTACCGATATCATATCAGTGGCTAACATGGCAAGGGGGACTACAGGCAGGACTACCCAAACTGGCGCTATACTTTGTGGGAATGATAGGAGGGAGAGTGATGCTAGATCACTCAGGACATGGTTTTCTGATTGGATGGGCTAGAGTGTTGAGCCGAATGCTGGAGGAGGAGGAGGGGAAAGTGTACTACTGGGGGTAAATTTTTTTTGCATAGGTATACTACGATATGCACATGTGTGTCTATTATACTCAAAGGACTATAGGACCAGGTATGACACTACTACTAGTCTGGGCATGGGAGCACATCACAATAGTTAGACCATTGTGAGGAGGGGGGAGTGATAGCGATATGAGCCTTATGCATGTCGATACAGACTACCATTAAACTATGGAGATGTGAGATCAGTGGAGCTATGGTAGCGGTGATTGGATGAGATGATGTTTTTTGAGTGGATGCCATATAGGGGCTACGAGGTGTGGGGATATTGGAATGAGCAGCATGGAGTAGAGGATGGGATTCAAGATAGAGAGTTTTTGTGCTATATACAAAAAGATTGTTGGTTGATCGGTAGGACAACATTTCAAATATCCCAGTATATGCCATCTCATGTTCGTAGATAGTTTGGGATCATACAGGACACAGTACCAGACAGCTATCCTTGTCCTCTTGTTTCTAGAGAGGTAAGATCATTATGGGGGATAGGGGTGCATCTACAACTGGCCAGAGCAAGATGGAGAGGGATGCAGCTAGTATGATGGACAATGACACAGGCACAGGTAGTAGATGCAGGTATAACTATGGAGTATGGTCAGTGGTGGGATAGGCATAGGCCAGTGAGATTGACCAAGCCAAGAGATGGAGAGGAGTTAGAGGGTGAGTCAGAGTCAGATGATGGGGGTGTGGAGGGAGATGGGGATGAGGAGGGAGATGATGATAGCGATGGTGGGGAGGACAAAGGAGCACTAATGCCAACGGTTAAGAGGATTAGATTATTCTAGTCCATAGAGCAGAGGAGAGGAGTAATCTAGAGGCCAACTGAGGGAGGCCCGCTACAGGTACAAAGAGGAGCATGGTCAAGGAAACTAGAGAGGGGACAGGGAGAGAGGGATGAGCCAGCATAGGGATTACCTATAGATGATTAGATGTAGGAGGATGAGGGCAGGGGACTAGAGGATGATCAAGTGGCCATTCTTAAGGTTGAGATGGCATAGCTATGAGGACTAGCAGCATCAGAGAGAGAGAGAAGATAGTGCACAGAGAGCCTTAGAGATACTATAGGCCCGAGTGGACTTAGGAGAGTTCACTGTAGTTGAGATTCATATGGGGATAGCAGCTCAGCAGGAGACAAATGAGTTGAGACAGTAGGTACAACATTTGACAAGTGATAAGGATCATTGGTGGAGGACTGCAGACAGGTATAGGGGGAAAGAGAGATCACCCTACAAGAGGCCTCAGAATAGGGGGCCTTAAAAATAGCACATGAGGCATTTACAACTAGTAGGCAAGAGGTCAAACTAGTCGAGGAGAGGGAGTACTACATTCTACTATACCAGGAGGCGGTCCCAGCAGGTTAGAGGGCTCCTGAGTATGTTGGGAGGCCTACAAGCATCAGTGGTGATGCGACCACCTTGGGACAGAGGCGATGATAGTGCTAGAGGGGTAGGGGGCCCAGCTACATGAGGGTCTACCCCTAGGTACACATTGATACAATTTTTTATAGTTTTTGACATGAGATGATATGTATAGTGGTACTTGGGTGCACATGCATTCTAGATGTATACTTTATGATGTACCTATTCGATGGCCTTGATGTACTTTGTCTATGCTGATGATACTACATGTATGACACTTTATGCATATTTATATGATGATGCAGTACTTATCTTGATGATGGCTATATGATGTACTATGTGATGTGTGTGATTATGTTTTATGCAGAAGTTTTTATATTATGAACGTATGCGATGATGATGTTATTATGCGACTCGCACATTTTATGCAGTGACTAAATGATGTAATGTTAATGATGTATGCATGTACTTAAATGATTAATGGTTAATGTTGTGAATGCATATATGTGTGTGAAAATTGTGTAGGGTAAAATGGAATGATATGCTAATATGATTATGAAATGTAAACTAAATGAATTATGCAGGTAAATTATTTTTTGTGTATCAAAGTGACCCAGAGGAACATATAGCTAAACAAGGATGTGGGGATAAAATAAGGCCTCACAATGCAAAGTGACCCTATCTAAAATACAATCTACGCTATATGAGAACTAACTAAAAGGGATTTACATCGTGTCAAAATTGAAGAGCACACCCTAGTTTGATATTGCATTGGAAGAATACATCACATGCTAGAAAGCATGAATGACATAATTCCTTTGCATGGACCAGACTCAAAAATAGACAAGGTGTGCTTTATTGATATAGATGTAGATAGGTAGTCATGATGGGACAAATGTCATAATCCTCATAGGAAATCCCTAGTACACCCAAGCCATGATGAGTGGTCTTGGTGGGAATGTGCAAAAGGAATCTGCCCCCAGTAAGGTATGTATAATCATAACCATCTATCCAAAAAAATCATACATAAAATCACCACAAATAGATCATACCACACAAAGACATGTGTAGAGGTTTATGTCATCTCAAACGAACCAAGATATAGGAGATCAAGGCCATTCAAGGGAGACGCCACCTTGCACAAAGGAAAAAATTGAAAGGAAGGCATCCTGACCAAGTGGTCATTTAGTCCAATGTTCTTGCCTGAGATAGATAGAGATGTAGAATACATGATTGATTAGCTAACTTAGGATATATCTGAAAGGTTGATTAATTGGATTTATTGAATAATAATTTCTTAAGGCAATAGCGATGAATATAATAACCCATGAGATCAAGAGGTCTTGAGATCAATTTTATGAAGCGCGACATGGTCACTATGTCTGTCAAAGAATCATGATTGTGATAAGGCTCATTTTTAAATGGATCATCTGTACATGTGGATCCTTATTCCAACTATGTTAACACTGAAGCATCATGTGAGTGTGTGCAAAGTGAGCAAATTTAGCAAAGCAAGGTAGGATTCCCGCACAGATATGGGGAAATGGAAAGGGGGAAATCCTAATAGATGGTGGAAATAGGCTAACTACACATGGTGCCCTTAAGGTGTTTTCACCATGGTACTTGCCCAAGGTGCTTGTTTACCAAGTTTTCACCATTGGACATTTATTGCAATTTTTTCTTTTTTCTTTTTTTAGGACTTTTTATATTTTTTTAGTATTTTTTCAGGGTCATTTTCTGATCTTTAGAATTTTTTTAGGATCATTAATTATTGTACACCATGCTGCTAAGCTCATGTGTAAAACCACTTGAGATGAAGAATGTTGACTAGATCAGGAATAGGAACTCATTCAAGTGTTGCAATTTGATAAGCTCTAGAACCATATTTATGAGTGATCACAAATGGGCCCAACCAATTAGGATCAAACTTTCCTTTCTTTTCATGATTCTGAAGATTCTTCATATTGTGCTGAAGGACAAGGTCACAAACATGGAACTCATGAAGCTTGATCCTCTTGTTGAACTGAAGTTGCATGCAATTTTGATACACATGGAGGTGGTTCAGGGCATTACAACATTTCTCATCAAGGATCTTCAACTCTTGCAGGCAAGAAACTCGGTATTCTTCTTCAAACATTAGATTTTTGAGAGATATCCTAAGGGAAGGGAGCTCAATTTCAATGGGGACAGTGGCCTTAGTACCATAAACAAGGGAGAATGAAGTGGCACCAGTGGGAGTATGGATGAAAGTATAATATGCCCATAAGGTGGGGTTGAGTTGGAGATGCCAATTATGGCCAGATTCATCAGCGGTATTCTTAAGGATTCTCAGGAGGGTCTTATTGGTAGCTTTAGCCTGGCCATTTCCCTATGGGAAATATCTAGAGGAACAATGTTGTGTAATCCCAAATTTATTACAAAGTTTCGTAACATCTTTGTTCTTGAATGGGGGTCCATTATCAGTGAGTATATCTTGTGGGATGCCATAGCGACAGATAATTTAATTGAGTATGAACTTGGATATTTGTTTACCTATGATATAAGGGGAATGACCTTAACACATTTAGTGAAGTACTTAGTAGCAGCAAGGATATACTTGTGATCGTTAGAGGAGTTAGGAAATATCTGGCCAACTAAGTCCAATCCCCAACGGGAGAAAGGCCAAGGGGTGATGGTAAGCTGTAGTTCTTGGGCAGGGGTGTGTATCAAATCACCATGCTACTAACAGGGAACACATCTCTTCACAAAATGATATGCTTCTTCTTCCATAGTAAGCCAGTAATATCCAGTGCGGAACAACTTCTTTGCCAATGTGAGTCCACTAGAGTGTGCCCCATAGATTCCTTGATGCACATCTTCTAATGAAGTCTTGTCTTCTTCTAAGTATAAACATATGAGGAAGGTTCCATCAAAATTCATTTGATAAAGGGTATCTCCTAAGATGGTGTAGCGGGAAGTGCGATAGATGAAGGTGTTGCGCTGGTTGGGGGTGAGAGTTAGTGGAATGATCTTATTGCGAAGGTAGGCATGAATGTCATGATACTAGGGTGATTTAGAATTTACAATAGTACACACCATCTTAGATTCCAGTTGGTCATAGGCAGGGAACATGAGATTCTTGACAAGAAATTCATAGTGATCCTGATTCTCGGGTATAGATACCAAGGAGGTGATAGTAGCCATAGCATCTGCAGCCTTATTGTTTTATGTGGGATCTGTTGGAATTCTAGAAATGTGAAATATTTTTTGAGATCTTCAATCATGCGATGATAAGGAAGGAGCTTGTCATATTTCGTCTGGAATTCATCTGTTACTTTTTTAATCACCAATTGAGAATCCCCAAAGACCAATAAAGAGGTGATTTTACAAAGAATCGTGAGGCGCAGTCCTGCAACTAATGCTTTGTACTCTACAATATTGTTCGTGCACTAAAAAGTAAGCTTGTATGAATTAGGGATAAAATCCCCTTGTAGCGTAACAAGAAATATTCCTGCCCCTGAGCCTTTCTATGTAAAAGAACTATCGAAATAGAGTTTCCATGATGGACTCGGGGTAACAGTGAGAATAGATTCATCTGGAAAATCATTAATTATAGGATGATCTCTGGGAGTAGGAGGTTTTGCCAACTGATATAGTATTACTTGTCCCTTGATGGATTTATGATCCACATACTCAATGTCAAATTCACTCAAAATCATGACCCATTTTGCGCTATGACCAGTAAGAGTAGCTTTGGATAATAAGTATTTTAATGGGTCAATCTTAGCAATAAGTTGAGTCTTATGGTTAAGCATGTAATGATGTAATTTTTGAGCATACAAAACCACATCCAAGCATGCTTTCTCAATCACTGTATAGTTCAACTCGTAGCTAATTAATGTTCTTCTTAAGTAATAGATAGCCCTTTCTTTTCCATTATCATCTAGCTGAGCTAGGAGGGCTCCCAGTGCTATTGTTGTTGCTAAAATGTTTAAGATCAAAGGATGACCTAGAACATATGGAACCAACACTGGTGGATTGGCTAAATATTATTTCATTTGATCAAAATATTTCTGACATAGGCAATCCCATATAAAATTAGTGTCCTTCCTCAGGAGGTGAGAGAAAGGATGAACCTTATCTAATAGTTGTGCCATGAATCTTTTGATTGACTGAAGTCGTCCTTGTAATCCTCAAAGTTGTTTCAGTGTTTTGGGAGGTGGAATCTCCAAAATGGATTTCACCTTTTTGGGATCTACCTCAATTCCTTGGCAAGATACAATGTAGCCAAGTAATTTTCCTGACTGAACACTGAATGTGCACACTTTTTAGGATTTAATCTGACTTTGTATTTCTCCAGTCTGTCAAAAATATTTTTTATGATATCAATGTGTGAATTTATTGTTTTAGATTTGGCTAAAAGATCATCTACATAATCCTCCATAATATCATGAAGAAGATCGTGAAATATAGTAGTCATGGCACACTGATATGTGGCTCCTGCATTCTTAAGACCAAAGGGCATGACCTTGTAACAGAACGTTCCCCAAGGAGTTATAAATGCGGTCTTATGTTGATCTTCTTCAGTAATCCTGATCTGATTATATACGGAGAAACCATCCATGAGGGACATCATCTCATGCCCAACCGTCAAATCCACTATAATGTCAATGTTGGGGAGTGGAAAATCATCCTTCAAAAATCTGTACATATGCAAATGCCCCCAGTGGGTTTACCTACTAGCACAATATTAGAGACCCACTCAGGATAATCAATAGGTTGTATCACATCAACATCGAACATTTTTTTTAGTTCATCTTTTACTAGGAGTGCAACTTTAGGATGCATCTTGTGCAATTTTTGCTTGAGAGGTTTGATTTTAGGATTGACCACAAGATAGTGCACAACAAGATTAGGATCTAGACCAGGCATATCTTTGTAAGTCGATGCAAAATTCACTTGTTTCTTATGGATAAATTCAATCATATCCTTTTGTTCTTGTTTAGTGAGTGATGCTGCAATGTATGTGATTTTAGGATTATCTTCAGTTCCAAGATTAACCTCAATGCTATCTTCAATTAGGATAGAGGATCATTTTGGAGGTAGTGTCATAAAAGGCAAGTCAATCTCTCCCTCTTCCAGTGCCTCAAAGAGGTTTTCACTAGAAGATGTGTCCTTTATTTTTACGTTTTCTTTGTTAGAAGGTGCCTCGGAGAGGTTTTCACCCAGGGACATTTCTTTTTCTTTTTCATTCTTATTTTCTTTTTCACTTTTGTGACTAAGAGAGTTGACTTGGCTACAGAAGTAGGCTTGGTCTCCATATGTTATTTTATCCTCATATTCTCAGAGATCTCTCAGGCCAAAGAGAGCTAGTACTACCTCATCAAAATCACAAATGTCTAGAGATGGTGGTTCATCTTGTAAGGTCCCATCAAAAAGCTTAGGATTTTTGAGTGGAAGGGTAGGGGATGAAAGATCTAAGGTTGTGATGGCTAAGACATGATACATATAATCATTCTCATTTTCATTGTCATTGTGGGTATCGGTAAGATCATTTTCAATGTATTTAAAGGGAATTTCTTGGAACTTCTCATCAGAGTCAGTCTCAGATTCGACCGTAACATACTCATCAGTAAAGGACCTCTTGGTTTCTATGGAACCCAACCCTTTGCATTTAGGATAACCAAATTCTTCAAGGGGTTCTATCATTCCATTTTACTTATGCCCTAATCTTGTGCCATGGTATCCCATTTTTTTCTAATATAGCTGGTGCCTTAACATATTTTCCTTTAGGGAAAGTCACAGGATTATCTTGTCCATCTTTCTAAAGCCAAGATAGTATGTCATGTTCCATATGCTCATCTGAAAGGGATCCCCAATGTTCAAAATAAATCTCTTTGTATGCCTTGATTTCCTTATCCTTTTGAGGGAAAATCTGAGAAGGTTTACCATATGATCATGGAGAGAAAGGGAGTTGTCCAATTCAAAGGGAATTTTCAATCTTATATTCTCCAGGACCTTTGTCGGTGAATGTGACTTTTTCATTAGATGTAGAGTTGTGGTCTTCAACAACTTTCTTTTTACCTTTAGAAGACTCAATTTTATCAGATGTCTCCCCTGTTGGAGCCTTGGAAGTGCCTTTAGGAATCACTCTAGAAAATTAATTTAATGGACAATAATTAGTTTGGGCACCTTCCAATCTCTTGCAATATTGAAATGGTTCTTGATCTCCTAGAATGGTGACTTCTCGCCCATGATGTGGGAATTTTTGGCATTGATGAAAAGTGGAAGGAACACCTCTTATAGTATGTATCCAAGGTCTTCCCAAGAGTATATTTTAAGGTAGATCAAGATCTAAAACATGGCATGTAGTCTCAATCAGTGCAGGCCCAACTTGAAGAGGAGGTGTGATCAGACCTTTTGATTCGCGTTCTTGTTCATCATATTCCTTTATTGTAATTATTTTGGAAACATCAATAAGATCTTCAGAGAGACCTATAAATCAGATAATTTTCAAAGTAAACAAATTTAACTTAGATCCACCATCTATAAGGACTCATTTTATTTTATGGCAATGAATGAGGGCTTCGATGATGATGTGTTTATTATGGTGCAAATCAGGTCCACAAAAATATTTATCAATAAAAATAAGGTGTTGTTGAGCTGTAAGGTTGACAATCATAGCTTGAAATTGAGCTGCATTTATGTTTTCTGGGACATGAGACCCTTGGAGGGCCTGTTTGAGGATCTCTTTATGAATGGGAGATGTATCTAGAAGCTCAAGGATGGATATCTATACTGGATTATTTTTCAGTTGAGATATTAGGTCATATCATGATGTAGGTCTATTAGCAGTGGATGGCATAGCAGGCACATTTGTTTGGTTAGGAGCAGCTTGGATAGTAACTCTAGCATGATGAGTAGTAGCATTGTAGTTAGCACCCTTGAGGGTAAGCGTATTGATAGATTTATTAGATTCTTCAATGTGACCACAGAGAGAATCAAATCCACATGTATTGTTGATATCCAAATTTCCACACAATGAGTCAAATCCCATGATACTATTAGTTGAGTAGTCATAAGGGGCAGTGCTGTTGTTCGATATTGATACAGCATTAACATTTTGATCATTTTGATTGCTTTGATTATGATTAGGAAAAGGAGTGCTATAAATTTTCAACTTTGAATTTGATGACTGATTGTGTCCCTCAACCAAAATTTTTCCTGAATCAATAAGGTCTTGGACATAATTTTTGAATTTCATACACTTTTTGGTATCATGTCCTCGGACACGATGGTAGTAGAAATATTCATTATCTTTATGCCAGGCAGGTTTAGGTTGATTTTCATCAAAGGGCCTAGTGTTGGGGAATATGATAAAGTCTTGTTCTACCAATCGCTGAAAGATGACGTCCAGAGGATCTGTCGAAGGTGTGTATGTTTGTCATGGTCATTGAGCATTATTGTTATTACCAGTGTTGATGTTATTTTGAGGAAAGAGGAAGTTTTAATTACAATTATGTTGCTGAGAGGGTTGTTGTTGAGATTGATTATTATTCTTCTAATTATTGTTCTAATTGTAATTGTTATTATTGTTGTTATTGCCTTGATTTCCTTGATTATTGGTAGCTTGAACATTCTGAACATGCTTGGCTTCAGTAACTTCATCATTAACAACTCCTTGATTCTTGGACTAGAATTTAGGTTTGTCATTATTGGAATTAGGAGTATAATGCTTAAGGAGACCCTTTTGTAAGATTCCATCCTCAATGGTCTTTCCCTTGTTAATAACCATATCAAATTTATTAGGGGCAACCATTTTCATATGAAAAGCCATGTGAGGAAGCAAATTTTGAGTGAAGATGTCAATATTTTGTTGTTCAGGTATCTTCCAAGGCATATGATTTGCAAGGTATCTCCACCTTTGTAGGAAGCTAGAAATTTTTTTGCCATTCTTTTGTTTTGTATTGCACAAATCATTAAGGGATACTTCATGTTCAACATTATAGGAGTATTGTGCAACAAAAATCCTAGCCAAATCAGAGAATGAAGATATGGATCCTTGGGGAAGGCTCGTCAACCATTCAAGCGCAGGGCCACCAAGAATTGTAGTAAAAAGTCTTTTAAGATAATCATCATTGTAGGCGACCTCCTAGCATGCCACATAAAATTATTTGATATGTCATCTAGGGCATGTCTCCCCTATGTACTTGTCAAATTTTGGGATCTCAAAGTTAGCTAGGAATGGCATCAAGTTGATGGATTTATCAAATGGGTAAGAACATATCTCCTCAAATGAGAAACTTTTCTTTCCACCATTTTGGATACTTTGAAATTGACTTTTGAGCTCATTGATTTACCATACTAATTTAGGAGGGTTTGTGTTTGATGGAATTCCAATGTACTAAGCTCCTCCCAAAGGTATGGATGTCATTGATGTTGGGAAACTTGTTGAAGAAGGACCATATTGATGAGTGGCTGCAGTAGAGCCAGATGACATCTTCATATTATAAGGCAAAAAATGAACTTGAGAACCCAGCAGTTGATGTGGTGGAGGAGGGAATTCTTATCCAATGTTTAAAACACCTTCGTTGAATCCAGAAGATTAAGCTATGGTGGTATGCGTACTATCATGAGAATTTTTTGAAGGTATAGCACTCAATAATTGTTGTAATTGTTGCTCTGTCAAGGTATACATCATGGGTTGAGAAACCAATGAGCTTGTTTGTGCTTGAGATACATTCTGTGATTGAGTTCCAACTTGTGTTTGAGAATTAACTTATGTTGTAGGGCCAGATTATGAGACCACATTGTTTTGAACAGTTGATGTTTTAATAGAGGATGATGAGGGTCCAATAGCAGTATACATGGTCTGAGCCTGTGATACAGTCATAGTAGAGATAGAAGGAATGGAATCCTTTGTCACTTGTTGAGTAAGAAAGGAATCATCAAAGTTAGCAGGGACTGTGAATCTGTCTTTAATGAGACTCATAAAAATTTTAGTCTTGTTGAGTCTAAGGATTTTCTCTACTATTCACATGTTTTGAGGATCATTAACGAAATTTTCCACCTAAGGGGAAGTAGGACCATTATCCTCAGGTTGTTCCACATACTCATTTTTAGTGGGATTATTGGTGATATCAATAGTGGGTACTCCACTTCCCATGAAAGTAGAAAAAGGATTCTCATTTTCCATGTTGTAAGGTAGATGAGACATGTTACTTGTTGTAGATTTGCTGGAACAAGTGACGACCATACAAGATTTGAAGAGTGAAAAGATTAGATGGATGATGAAACAAGGAGAAAATTGGACTTATGATTGATTGAAAAAGGATGATTGATTGATTGATAAAAGGATTAATCGATTGATAGGATATGTGCTTGATTGATTAATGGATTAAGAGACAAAAGTCTCAACATTGGATTGATAAGGATTGATGATGAACGTTTAAGACAAACCTTAGTGAAATAGGATCTAAAGGAAGTGCAAACAATAAGGATTAATGTTGATGATATTTTCCTACTCAAAGATAGACTTATGATCTTGAGCAAGATGGGATTGGATTGACCACTCAAGATAGACTGGTGTTCTCAAGTGGCAGGATTAATTTATTTGCTAATGATGGGGATCCTTCTAACACTTTGATAAATCTCCCTACCTTAGATTTGAGATGGGAATCTGATGAAGGTATGATAGATAAGGGTTGATATTAAATGATGAAGTCCAATATAGATGATGGTGCTCCAAGTTACCAAGATTAGGAAAAAAAATGAAGTGAAAGGATGAGAGACTAGAAGGATGGAAGGAAATGGTGGTTGAACAAGCAATTGATTGACTTAAGAAGAATCCTTTGAGAACCTATAGGAGAGTGGAACTAAAAATCTTTGCAAAATCTCAAAATTTACTTTTTTCAGGCGGAGATGCCTATTTGAAAGTGGAGCTGCCTATGTACATGTCGAGCCACCTGTGTACGAATTTGGATAGAAACTTGAAGTTTTGAATCTGAAATCTTGAGAAACTAATTTGATTTGGTTTTCCTAATGATGTTGAAGGATGTTGTAGTCAAATTATCTATGGGAAAGAATGATTCAAGCACAAACAAAAGTCAAACATGATGTGACCAAGCAATTGTCTTCAAACAATCTAACAAGGGACAAAGAAACCTTGTGGATACAAACACTTGTGAAGTCTGAAAAGATAAGGAAATTGTAGCACAATGTGTATTTTCTGATAGCTTTCTCAAGCCCAATATTTCCACTAGTCTCAACACATTCAAAGACACTTCAAGCACAAGCTACCTAAGGAATGGCTTGATATCAAAATCTTTTCCCACACTAGATATTCCTTCACCTCACACAACGTGATGTTGGCTTTTTCTAGGACTATATACATTGCGGGTTTTGAAAAGAGACTCAATGCTCGAATTGCATAGGCTCCCTCATGCTACATTCATGTTTTAGAATGCCCTTGGGAGTACAAATGGTGAGTGTAAAATCCTTAGGTGATCTAGGTAATCCACTTGGATCGATCCTTGCACAAATATTATGATACCTTCTGTTGGTAAACATATTGTTCTTCTTCTTTTACTCCTTTTATTTGCCCAATTTTATAATGAAGAACAACTTTACACAACAGTTGGGAAACTATTTCTAAGAATAACTAGCTTCCCTCTGAATTAAGGTACAGCTCCCTATATGAATGATATCCAATGAATTATGTTTTATTCCTAATTCCTACTGTAGGGTATGTTCTTAACCAGAGAACAACAGAGGAAAAACCAAGCTAATCCTATCCAGGACTAACTCAGGTAGATTTTAGATTCTAATTCTAGCCAACTTCAGGAACTCACACATCTTATGACTTCCCAACATTGGTGATGCAAGA